>AYEL01074365.1:0-28124 GCA_000484575.1 Olivierus martensii | reverse complement strand
TTATTGTATCTAGCGATATTCATTTACAGTGTCGATTTTATTTAAAATTTTTAAATCTTATCAAAATGTCAAAAAAGGATTTTACACTTTCAAGTAAAATTGCTTGGCTAGATAAAATTAAAAGCCAGCCATTTAATATAAGCCATCATAGACTTGCTGAAATAAATCAAAACTAACATGGCGCATCTCCTACAACAAGAAAATCAACTGCATGAGGAGTGGGTTTACAGAAAGAAATTCCAAGAAGATCCAATAGAAAGCATGATGGAAAGGATCCAGAAGTCGAAGAAGCATTAGATCAATGGATTTCTATAGTTAGCGGGCAAGGCATGAATATCAGCAGCCCAGTGTTGAAGGCGAAGTCAGAGGAGATCGCTAAAAAGCTAATAATTAGGCATTTATTTTTAAAGCATTAAAATAGGTATCTAATTATTATTTTTTATCTGTTATTTATTTATTTACCTATGAATTACATATTTTATTTTAAAATTTATTACTACTTTGCTTAATTGGGCCAAAATGGCTTAGTCCCAATGTGTCCCAATTAAGCAGAATCCCCTGTATTTAGAATTTATTTATTTATTGCAATTAATGTTTATATTTTTGATTTTTTTTTGATATTTCATATTTGAAAAAACTTGTAAATTCATGAATTCAAACTGAGATCTACCTATATATGCATGCATGCATGTATGTATGTATGTATGTATGTATGTATGTACACACATACAAAAAATTTTTTACAATATGAAAACTTTTTAAAAAATAATTTATGCTCAAAACAAAAATATTATTATTTATGAATCCATTAAGAATTTAAAAACTCAATTATAATTTAACTGACAGTGCAATGATCTATTTGATCTATTTAAATAATCAATCATGAAAGCATCTAAACCAGGAATAATATTTGTTTAAAATCAAGCAAATTTCTAGAATTAATAGTTTATTATTTAAATTAATACAATAGATTTTCAATTATCCAGGTGGTGGATTAACTGGTGTTAATTTATCAATAATTAAACAACACTTTTGATTTGAAGATTAACCTCAATTAATCCTCAACTTGGAAGTGATGTTTTATTTCAGATATCTAAAAAAATTTATGGACATCCAAGATTCATTTCTTTATTATATTTTAGATAATTGGCAATCAAAATTAGAATTAAATTTAAAATACAAATATAGGAAGTTCCTGATTTATGGGTTCCTGAGTTTGCAAATTTTTTCAAACATGAAATAAGAAAAAATATGAACATTAATTGCAATAAATAAATTCTAAACATTCATAAAAAGGTATTCAAAACCACTATGTAGCTACACAATACATTACGATTGGGTCTGTAACAAAATCTGTTGTCTGCTACAAAATTGAAAAAAATCAAAATAGTAATTGAGAAGCAGTAGTAGCATGCACTCATTTCATTGGCATCTTATGTAAATAACTTCCATTCCAAGGTTGTGTCTATGCACTTGTTCATCTGTATTAAAACTTACCTGCTTACTTATCTGTTAAAATAAAAATTCTTTAATTTATATGGCATAAATTGTAAGGATTGTGGAACTGGATAGGATGAAGTGGTTGGAGAAAGCTGGAAAGAATGGTTCTTCTTACCTGTTGCTGACATTGGATAGTTCTGGACGGCCATGTTGGATGGATCGCAGCAAACATTTTGTCTTCTTTGATCGGAAAAGTGTTATGGTGGCTACAGTACTTGAACATTATTTTAGAAATAACATTTTGTAAATTTAAACTTAAGAATTATATGCTGTTAGTTAAAAGTATTTATTGAATTGTAATAGTATTAACTTGGAAATGTAAATGTGCCTCTGTTTAAGAGAGTTGACACCAGAGGGATAGGTGTCCCGTCCCGAGATAGAGAGACGAAGGAGAGTTGGTGTGCGACCGGTCGACAAATTGGATCTTTGTAAAGTTCATGATTTTTATTAATAGAAGTTTATGTTCTCCTCATTTGGTACGGGACAAAAGGTTGTATTTCTTTAATTTGTTCAAGTAATAAAAAATTTATATTGTTAAGTAACCATGGATTCGTTCTTTGATATAACTGATACTGTTTTAGACTAGTTGGACCATAAAAAGTTCCATGTTCATTTAAGTTCTAATACAACGGATAAGGGCTGTTTTTCACGAAGACTGAGTCGTAACCCGAGATCAGGCCCGAAGTTAAACCCGGACTTGTTAAAATAATTTCATTATTATTATAATTTGCTTGACTTTAAAAGCTATGTTTTCATTTCTTTAGATAAATCATTGTGCAATCATAAACAATTGACCTTGTTGGCATTTAATTTTATTGTAGTCAAATTGAATTACTGAAAATAGAACCCCTGATTCTAGCATTATGTCTATGGGAAATTGATTCTTGGTTTATGAGTTACTTTATGAGAAATTTCTAAGATTGAATTAACTTATAAAATTGAGAAATATCTGTATTATAATAATTTTCTTTCCATTGTGTATACTTATTATAAGTATTCTTACAATGTTTATTTTTATTATATGATTAAAAATAGAAATTATCACATGTTTGATTGAAAATTGTTCATATTACACATTTACCAAATCTGTGAATACTATTAAGTCCCCAATTTATACAATTAATTCAGCTAAAAAATTTCTGCTTAAGCCAAATACTGCATGAGTCCAACAATGATTAAATTAAATATGAACGGGTTTATTAGTAAATGGAATGGCTAAATGAAATTTATGAGCATACTTCAAGCATAGGTATGAAAATTTCAGGCCATAAGTGATATTTTTGCAAAAAAATAAATTTTTTAATTTTTCATTTATGTTTTATGGAAATTCAACACAAATAAAACAACTTACACATCTATATATCTCTGAAACCATAAAAGTCAGGGATCTACTGTATCAGATTTTACTTTATATAATTTTCACCTGAAGATTTATAAAATAAAAAATATTTGCACAATTTTCCCATTTTATTTTTTTCATTACTGAAGTATATAGTTACTATTGAGTGTCAGAGAAATTCTTCATTATTTTGAATCATCACAGAAGCATTATTCAAATAGCAAATTAAAGATAGAAAAACAAAATCAAAACACACTATGAAAGTTTCATAGCAACATATTATATGGAAATGCATGTCACTGCAATGGTTTGAGGTGCAAACCAATACCACAACTCCTCAATTTGTCATTGTATTTAAATTTTTTGCAAAGAAATATATTATTATTTATCATGAAAAATAACATTATTCATTATATGAGCAATAAAAATTTTATTGCTGGATATTAACTATTTGCTATGAATGTGTCCTGGGAAACACAATATTTTCTTCATAGATAATTTGTTTAAAACAGAATTAAAATCAATTTTATAAGTATAAATCACATTTTATAATCCCTTATGTATAAAATTGAAATAATTCAGCAAAAAATGCATTGTAAATGTTGACAATATTAATCGTATTAGGACAATAAACAAGATAGTGGATTTAGTAAAGAATGCCATCATATAAATTAACTTCTATTTTTATTTTTTATTTAAACATCTATTTTTATTATTGACTTTTTTCTTATACTAGAACAAATAGCATATTTTTATAAATACACTAAGATGATATTGTGTAATTTATGTTTGATAATTCATAGATACTCAGTGCTACAAATAAATTTTTTTTGTTTCCTTTTTCAATAAATAATAAATGTTTAATTACATGTATGTATACAATTTATTTATTTTTTTATTATTAGATGCATATTTTTTATAATTCAAATTATTTTTGGTATTTTATGAATTATAGAGGGAAATTAATTTCCTGACTATACCAATTACAGGAAAACCTGTGCTGGTGGTCAACCTGCAAGTTGTGGCCACCTTAATATTTGCCCAAGCATATTGCGGGATTTTTAAACTGTGTAAAATGGCCATCTGTGTTCTGTGGCCATGGCCAGTGATATTTAATTTTGGCACCTTGTATGCAATATCTACTAGGTGATCAGCAAATCATTTTTTGATCAGAAATGCCAGATGGGCTCTGAATCTTCTATCAGCTAAGCATTCTAAAAGTCAAAAAATCCCTAAGCAAATTCCCCCAGCTGAGCAAAAAAAGTGAAAACAGACATTAATTGGTAATTTCTTTCCTTAGATATAATAAATAATGTGAAACTGTGTCATTAACTTTGTATTTTAAACTTTGATGTTTAACCTGTTAGGTGCTTTGCAGATTTGATCTTGAAAAACCTTCTGCTGTCTATTTTCTGAGTTAAGCCTAATTCATATCAGAAATTATAAATCGTCATATCTTGCTTATTTACCATCGAAGAAATCTGAAATTTTTAGATATGTACAGTTTGTAGGTTACTTTCTAACAATGCAATTTTATTTATTTATTTATTTAAAAGAAGTTTTTGTTGCATTTTTTATACCAAAATTTATATGATTTTTTTTGCGATTTTTTAATCTTCCCCTCAAATTTTTATATCTGTCTGATCGCCGTTCCTTCCTGAATAAAACAAGCCATGATTGATGTATTTTCATCCAGATTTCGATGAAAAATAATTAATTTAGTAAATTAATATCACATCCAAGTTTCCTCAGAAAATTATTGCAGTACACATTCTTATAAAAAGTGCTTAAATTTATATTAATTTATGTTTACTTCATATTTAATAGATTTTTGCTTTATTTTGCAATAATATTTGACATTTTTTAATAAAGAAAATTTCTCTAGTAAAAATGACAATTTTTCTACAATAAGAGCTATAAAAATAATTTTTTCACTCTTACTGATTCAGAATATATTTTATCTGCCAACAAGAGACAGTACTGAGCTTAGTAGGTGAAATAGAAATTTGCCAGAAACAAATCGGAGAGAGTTTTAAGAGGGCATAGCCAGCTTATTTTAAAACTTAAAAATAAAAAAAATAAATTGGGAAAATTTTTTTAATTGGTATTTGTAGCAATAGATATAATCTACAAGATACAGTAATTAAATTTTGAAAAGCTTTTTTAGATTAGCTGAAAATAATTTTTTAACAACCAACTATTCGTTCCAACTTTGTGTGGAAAATCCTGTCAACTGCCTGACGCCATCAGTAACCCTTTGTTTCCAGTTTTGGAAATGGTAGCAAACGAGTTAATAAAAAAATTTTTAGCTGTGTCTGGTAGCCACAATCTCAGCCACTGAAAGCTGACCATCTAGCACAGGTTTTCCTGTAATTGGAGTCTACTGTATATTGTTTTTTAGATAATAATATTATGGTATTTTATTATTTTGTATTTTTCCCTAATATATTCTTAAAATTCAAATTTGAAAATTATAAATAATTTTTATCAAAGATTTAAAATTATTCTAAATTTCCATTGTTAGCTATTAGAAGCTTAATTAAATTTTGAAATAAATAATTATTTGAAGATTTTTTGGTAATTTATTTATACAAATGGAATGCAACAAAGTACATTTATGGCCTTAAAATTGTCATTACTGAATTTAATTCAAAACAGATATATTACTAGAATTATTATTCATCCTATAATCTTAAATATGGCGCTCCGCAAACTTATTGAACAACCTTGTATTATATATTTTATGCTAATATTTATATTATTAATATATAATATAATAATATATTACTATGTTATTATAACATAATATAACAACATAGTAATAAGTAAATTTTAAGCATTCACAAAAAGATATTTAAATTCACATATATAGCTACTGGTTTTGTAGCAGAAACTCTGCCATCTGCTTTAAAAGTGGAAAATGAAAATGATGGCTGAAAAACAGTTTTATTGGCATATACCATATTGGCATATACCATATTGTAAATAACTTCTTTTCTCAGATTGTGCCTAAGACAGTAATTCATCAGCATTAAAGTTCATCTACTTATCCATCAGTAATATTGAAAAACAAAAATTCTTTAACATTTATGTGACATTCTTTAATAATATAGTTTACTTGATTTTAACACCTCTATTTTCATTTCTTTATATAAATAATTATTTAATCATAAACTGTTGATTTTATTAGTCTTTACTTAATTTTATTTTGATCAAATTGCATTGCTGAGAATGAAACTCCTGATTTTATTATTATATGTTTATGGGAAATTGAGTCTTGATTTACAAGTAATACTTTATAAATAAATTCCAGGAACAAGATAGTTCATAAAGCTAGAAACTATCTGTATTGTTACAGTTTTTATAACAATATTAGATTCAATTTGCTGAGTTTGTGGAGCTTAGGAAAAGTTTTATCAATAACAGTAAAAAAGTAAGTGTTCTTTGCTATGCTGGATTTTGGTAAGAACTGGATATGATAATAAGGAGTATAAAGAAGAAAAATTGAATGAGATTAATTGCCTTTCTGAGGTGTATTAAAACCAAATTATTACAATATTTGACAAAATTCTAGATTTGCATAGATTAAATTAGTTTTTATTAATTTATCACATCTCACTAGGGATACATTTGGTGGAAGTCGCTTCTGAGCTATCACAGGCTGATGAGGAACTCGTATCAGGTTCAATAAAGCAAGTCCATATCATTTTTGAAAAACTGGAGGCATGATTGATTTACCATACAGCATCTGGCTAATAATAAAATCCTAAAAGCCTATGATGATGATATCAGAAATATTAACTTCCCAAACCACGTATTGAATGATATTAAATGAAACTGATTATAAAGAATCTTCAGAAGTACAATCAGTGAGGAACTATCTATCCATCAAAGTACAATATATTATGTAAAGTGATGCTATAATTTATCACTTTGCAATAGATAACTATTTATTTTTTAATTATATCTAAAGTGTAACATAATACTTATCATAATATTATAGGAAACTACTTGCTTTAAACCAATTACAAGACATACAGCTCTATTAGCAAGTATAAAGTTATTTATTATGGTATAACGTTTTCGGATCTTTCTACGATCCCTCTTCAGTACCATTCATTTATCCTTACACCATAACTAAAATTCTATTTTATAATGTTCTTTTAGTTATGGTGTAAGGATAAATGAATGGTACTGAAGAGGGATCGTAGAAAGATCCGAAAACGTTATACCATAATAAATAACTTTATACTTGCTAATAGAGCTGTATGTCTTGTAATTAATACTTATCATTTATACAGAAAAATTTTTTTCTTTATGCCTAATAAGGCATTGAAAATTTTTAACCCACCCTATATCTTAGACATCCTTGATAGAACTGAAGGTATCCAGCTTAGAGAGATTTTACTGTATTATATAAAAAGAGAGATAGTCTGAAATTTAATCAATATTGGAAATTTTATGCTGTATCTTAACTATGAAATATATTTGATCTTATCAGAAAATAATAATTTCACAATAATTTGTTAAAAACAGTAATAATTAAAATTATTGTTGTAATTAAATATCAATTAAAATTTAAAATTTCATTTAAATATGAAAATTCAAATGAACGAACAGAAAAGGCATTGTAAATCTATATAGCACTTAATGCATTTCATTTTATTACAAGATGACAGGATCACATTTAAACTGAATTCATTTCAGAAGCATGCTATAATATGGTTCCAATTTTTACTGTTGATCTCTCTCTTTAAATTTTGCCTTTTTTTGGGCTAATATTTTTTATTTAGTACTTTTATTTCTTTTATTCTATATTTACAAAAATTTTTCATAATGTCTTTCTATATTTTGGGATATCAAAAATATGGCAAGCAAGTTAAAATTGTACAAATAAATATGGTATATAAATCTGCATAATTTTACCATTCAAGAGAGAGGAAATAAATACAGAGATTTTCATAAATATAATCATAACAATAAAATTATGTAAATAGTACATTTTTGAATGCAATTATAATATTTAAATATACAAATATTATAGAATTCTGATTATTTTATTATTTTGTATTAAAAAAAATCTATAAAAAATACTTTTATTTTTTTAATGATCAAGTTAGTGACTTTTTTCAAAAACAATTTGTAAAAATACATATCTTAAACTGAAATAAATACAGTAGAAATATCTATTTGAAAAAAATTATTAAATTAATAATTCATTTTCTATATCACAATCACAATAATATATTTTTGTTATATAAGATTTAGTTTATAAACTAAATCTTATATAAGAAAAATTTTATTTTGAAAATAAAACGATTAAGGTACCGGTATGTAATTTGTTTTATGCCATATTTATTATAATCATTTTCTACTGTATTTTGTTTACCTTTTTAAGAAACAAAATTTAATCAAGTTTACCTTAACAGAATTAAGTTTATTAATTCTTGGTCGGAAATTATTTGGATCTCTTCTAAATGTAATATTGAGCAATTCTAAGAATTTATTCATTCCAGCCAGTAATGTCTGTGGACTAAAAATAAAATTTTGTTAAACTAATAAAATTTTATTTAAATTTAAAGTTATTTGAAACATATATTTACGAATTAGCTTTTGTGCTAACAGATGGAATTCCTTCGAATACGATTACTCTATCAGCTAAATAAGTAGCCATGATGAAGTCATGCTCAACAACAAATCCAGTTTTCTTGGCATGAAGAATAAATCGTTTTATAACTTTTGCTGCAACTAAACGTTGTTCAGAATCCAAATAAGCAGAAGGTTCATCTACTAAATAAACATCTGCAGGCTTTCCAAGACAAAGAACTAACGCAACACGCTGAAGCTCACCTCCTGATAAATTTTGGACCTAAATTCAAAATTTCATTAAATTATATTAGAGATTATTAAACTATTAAATATGACTAAAAAATAATATACCTCTTGATCCATTATGTTGTCTATCTGAAGAGGTTTCATCACATCTGCTACAAACTGTGGATGAATATATGCATCACGTATCTTTTCATGAAGTAACTGTCTTACAGTACCTTGTGATTTTGGTGAAATTTTTTGTGGCTTATAACTAATATTTAATGATGGTACTTCACCTAAAAAATTATTATTAAAAATTGGTTACACTTTAACCAATTTTATTCAAAGAAATCTATATATTTTGATAATAAAGCATAAAAAATATTTAATTTGCAAATTTTTGATATTAAGAATTTTTGTTATTTTTTATCAACATTTTTATTTAGAACTCTGAATAAACATTAATTTTTTTCATATTGAAACAAATTCTCATTTATGCTTGCTAAAATTAATATATGAACATTTAAAATTTAATTAGCCATGAGAAAACAAAAGGTGATTATTATAAAAATACTCTTTCTGATACAGTTATTTTAAAACAAAACATAAAATATATAAAAACAGAACAATGTTTATTAGAATTATAAAATATTATATAATCTTTTGTCATTTACAATTAAATGAGAACAATGATTCATACTCTACTATCAGGAAGTGGAAGTCAGCAGAATAAGAAATATTTTATAATAAATTTGACAAAAATTGAAATGAATATCTCAGAGAATAATATATTAGGGTATAAATAAATACATTAAAAGAAAAAGAAAGAGAGATCAATCAAAAGTAAATCACAAGACCTAACAGATCAGGAAAAACAGTACTGTTAATTCAAGAATTCTTATTTCTAATCTGTAATATCTAAATTGTTTAGTCAGAATTCTCATTATCAGTTTTCAATATACAGTCAAACCCCAATAAGACACCCCCATTAAGCTGCCGCCCTCGTTGACCGCAAAGAAATTTGGTAGAAAGGAACTTCCCTATATTAATGGAATAGGCAAACCCTGATAAGATGCCCATTTGCCAATAGAAACGTCTAAACAAATATTCCTTTTGGTATTGTATTTTTCCTCATTAATCTGCCAGGGGTATGCAAGGTGATTCACATCCTGATGTTCATCAGTACTGTATACATTAAAAGCTCTCTGGATTCATTTGTAACTAGCGGGTGGGAGAGATGGAGGTTTACTATTAATCATCTCTCTCTAAGCCTGGTTCGCACCTAGATTGTTGAAAATTTAATATGGTAAGAACCAAATAGTTTCCATAGTGACAAGTCACATGATGCAAAGTCTCCTCTGTTATTTGAAAAGCACCAGCCATCCATTGCTGTAGGTGAAGTCCATTATATCGATTTGCTTTCCAAAAACTTTCGCACTGTTTTCTATATAGTATTGTGCATATATGGCACGCATATTATACTGTAAAGTATATAGTTTTTTTAGAAATGTTAAAATTGGATGCTAAATGTAAATGCACTATATTTTATTAAATTTAATAAATTCAGAGTTCATTTTTATTTCTACACCATGTGTTTTTGATAAACCACCAACCCCGATTAACTGCCAAAATCGTCCCCAGACATATGGTGGCGTCTTATTGGGGTTTGACTGTATAAGGTATAAGTTTTATCAATTAGAAAACAGCAGCATAATATGAAAGAAAATGTGATATTCTAATTAAAACAGTTATTTTTTTGATTATAAAAATAAAATTTTTATTCTTATCCCAAAATTAATTAGAGAAAATCATGACTAGAAAAGAAACAATAGCAATACAAATTATTGTTATTAAAATTTATGTACACATGTACTATTATGCCTACACCCATCTAATTGTCACTGGCAATCCCAATCTGAAATGTCAAAGAGCAGAAAGATCTTTTGAAATATTCCACATAATTCTCTGGTTTTTACCAAAAAGTTCAATTACCTTTGAGATGTAAATAAATTACAATTTATAAATATACTCTTCCATAACTTTTCTTTAAGTATTTTGCAAACAAAATGCATTAGTACTATTATGCCTACACCCATCTAATTGTCACTGGCAATCCCAATCTGAAATGTCAAAGGGCAGAAAGATCTTTTGAAATATTCCACATAATTCTCTGGTTTACTAAAAAGTTCAATTACCTTTGAGATGTAAATAAATTACAATTTATAAATATACTCTTCCATAACTTTTCTTTAAGTATTTTGCAAACAAAATGCATTAAGTTGCATAATTTTTAAATTTCTTATATTCAATGTTTTCGCTTTTAAAAATACAAAGACCACAATAAAATTTGATATTTAAATTAAAACAAAGCATATAGGAAAGATAAAATATCAGTATATTTTATGCACAAAGTTAAATAAGCCAAAATTTTATTCCATTGCTTTTTCTTGTTTTATTTTTTTGTTTGTATTTTCTCCTTTATTCTTTTTAATTTTGATTTTTAACTTGTGTGTTTTAGTTACAAACTTGCAAAATAAAATCATTAAAAGTATATTAATAAGGTTTATAGTCAAAATGCATTAAGTTGCATAATTTTTAAATTTCTTATATTCAATGTTTTCGCTTTTAAATATACAAAGACCACAATAAAATTTGATATTTAAATTACTTTAATACAAAGCATTTAGGAAAGATAAAATATCAGTATATTTTATGCACAAAGTTAAATAAGCCAAAATTTTATTCCATTGCTTTTTCTTGTTTTATTTTTTGTTTGTATTTTCTCCTTTATCCTTTTTAATTTTGATTTTTAACTTATGTGTTTTAGTTACAAACTTACAAAATAAAATCATTAAAAGTATATTAATAAGGTTTATAGTCTAGTATAATTAAATATTTTGATTATAAATAGCCAATAAAATTATATTTAAAAAATCTATATAATAAAATACTTTTGTGTGTTCCAGTCAATTTGCATACCAATTGGCTAGTGGCCAACTTTCACATCAAGTGATCAGAAAATTGAAAAAACATTAATAAAGCAAAATAAATGGTATCTCTATTTCAAAAGCTTTAACAATATTTAACTGATTTAAAACACAGATATGCAGGAACATACAATAAAAGTAATTATATTAGAATAATTTCCGTATCTATCTCTTTTTAGCAACAGATCCTTTTATCACTACATCTCAGTGCATGTTGGCAAATGGGAATAAATATTAAAATCTTTTAATCATGTATTTATTATTTATTATTTACAATTTACAATATATATTTAACAATTTACAAATTAAATTTATGATGTTCTTAAATTACATTAAAAATTTATTGGCAATTACAAAGTTCTAAAGTTGTATTAAAATTTTTGGCAATTACAATTTACATTTTATACTTTTAACAATTTACAAATTAAATTTATAAAATTCCCCAAACTTGGAATTAATATTTACTAATTATAGATGTGATCTCATTTCTATGCTCATTATAAATAAGTTTAACTGTATTTTCTCATCAATGTGAACTATTTAAGATGCATGAAATAAAATATCAATACATCAGCAAACATAATACTGAACTTCCATGATATTCAGCAATGGGTCAAAGAAAATCTTCATTCAATTTCATCAATCTTGGCATCAACAATTTTAGATTGTGATCATTACTCAGTGCTATGCCCAATGCAATATTGCGAGAACTGTAAACAAAAAAAACATAAAGTCGGTGTTTTTTTTTACCAAAGAATTTGATGAGCGGCGTGAGAAGATAGATCTAAAGGTGAAAAAACAGTTTTGCCAAAGAATTTGATGAGCGGCGTGAGAAGATAGATCTAAAGGTGAAAAAACATAATGCGAAAATTAAAGTTCTATCACCAGATGAATACACATTTGTTGAATATATTGCGAAATACCGTCAAGAGGATTGACTTAGTTTTCATATCAGTAGATGATAGTAGCAGTAATAAAAGGGTTCAATTGCGTGAGTTTTCCGCAACGTTTAACGAAATCAGGACCAACGGTTTTGGCCAGCCCCCATGTGAACATGATTCGTATCTCCCAACTGGGAAACATATTCGGACTACTCGTCGCTTCTACTGGCTTCTAAATAACATTCGTCATCGGAGGAAAAAGCTCTCCAGCTATACCCTTCATATTAATATTATGAAGAAGAAGAAATCCGTTAACTTAAAGTACTTTAACTCTTAACGTATTTTAATATTTCGTGTCTGGAAAGCATTATTCCGTTAAATTCGATCTTAAAAATAGTTTAAGCGGTCTAGTCTGTACCGGGTATTAGGTTGTATGAATCTCTTTCTCGAATAAAGGAAGATGCTTGTTTATACAAACGTAGTCTCCGAGTCCGTCCATGAGTTCTAAATCTCGTTACTCATCCTTATCTACGCCACACGCCGCTGAAAGGCTATCCGGCTGTTGAGCAGCTTAATATCTTATCTTGCGGGCTCAGCGGGCCGTGCGTTCCTCCACCTGTAATTTCAAAAGGTACTATGGCTGATGAATTAAATGGATACATAAAACCATCATATCTTTGGCGAGAAGTTGAAATATTATTACTTACTCTCAACATGAGAATGCTAAAAAATAAGGATAAGAATTCTGCTAAATTTTCTGATTTTTTTTTAGGCTCCATTTCCACTGCCAGCGACAACGACCAAAGACTCGGTCTCTTGTCGCTTCGTGAAAGTTGCTTATATGTTCACAGTTGTTTCTGTTAGGCTGGATTCACACTGGCCTTGCGACAGCGATCTCGACCACAACCGCGACCGTTGCTATAGAAACAATCCCATCAGGCCTCGCTTCCCGACTCTTTACTGCGACCACGACAATATTCAACTTGCTGAATATTGTCGTGGTCGCAGTGGCTACGTCATTATGATAGCCAATAGAAAGAAGGCATTTGGCCATCTGTTACGAGCTGTATGCTACATCAGCTCTTATTGGCTGTTGTTTACGCAGTTGCTATTGGTTAATTCGAAAAATCGTGAAGCCGGTCGTGATCAATATGCATGTTCTATCGTAAGGTTGGATTCACACTGGCCTTGCGACTGCGATCACGATCACAACCACGACCGTTTCTATAGAAACAATCCCATCAGGTTCAGCTTACGCTATTCTTCGCAGTAGTGAAGCGAGGCCTGATGGGATTGTTTCTATAGCAACGGTCACTTCGTGGTTGCGATCGCAGTCATAAGGCCAGTGTGAATCCAGCCTAAGTCGTCAGTCGTGGTCATAGTCGTAGATGTGGTCTCAGACCAGTGTGAATCCAGCCTAAGTCGTTGTCGTCCTGAAACAGTAGGTGTCGCTAATCGTTCTGATCTTGACCAAGATTCAAGATTTAGTCGTCGTCGTTCTACTTCAACCAATCAGGAAGAAGCATTTTTATGAAGTAAAATGGAGGAAATTGATTTCGGCCATACAAGAGAAACTTTGGCTGTATGATGATTCTCGTAAAGATTATCGGGATTTATTAATAATTTAATAATTTTTTTCGTCGAAGAACTAACATAATTATAAAGTGGATCCATATTTGCTAACTATTAAACAAACGCTTGCATATGCTCGATATAAATTATTGTAGTCTTCTTCGGACTGATTTGAACAGCTAAGCGATAAGTGAAAATAAGTAGTCTTTGTCTTTGATTGTTGTTTTTAGTCTTTTGATCGTTGTCGTTAATCTCTCGTCGTTGTCATTGGCAGTGTGAAAGGAGCTTGGTAATGTAACTATACCAAATACAAATGGATTAGTTAATATTTATAAATATTTCTGCCAAGAAAATATTGTACATTCATTAGATGAACTAATTTCAAAAGTGTATCCGGAAATTAATAATATAAATGAGAAAAATATCGAATAGTTTTGTGAACGAACAATCCTATCTTCAAGAAATGATAGAGTTGAATTTATAAATGAACAGATCATGGACTGTTTTCATAGTGAAGGAATGATATGCAATTCAATAGATACAAATATTGATGAAGCTGTACATTTCCCTGTAGAATTTTTAAATTTTCAGAATCCATCCGGATTAACCTTTCATAAATTAAACTTAAAAAGTCGGCCAGATGGCCGCTTGGTAAAACTGTGGTTTACCACCCTGGAGGATCCGGGTTCAAATCCGGATCCCACATCTTTATTTTTTCAGAAGGGGTCCGGGCCCGGCCTGTTGAACCCCACCTTCAACCTTCCAGTTGACCCCATCATGGGTGTTGGTAAGCCTATGATGGTCTCTACAATTGGCTGCCACCAGATAAAGTATATCCCTTGTGTGATATGACGGCTTAACTAATTCTACCCTGCCCTTTAAATTAAAACTTGGATTTCCAGTCATACTTCTTAGAAATTTAGATGCTCCACGTTTATGCAATGGAATGAGACTCTGCATAAAATCATTAAGACGAAATCTGACAGAAGCTGCAATCATCACCAATTGTGCAATTGGAGAAATAGTCTTCATTCCACATATACCTTTGATTTCAACAGATTTTCCTGACCAATTTAAAAGACTGCAATTTTCTATAAAGGTTTGTTTTGCAATGACTATTAACAAAGCAACGGGACAGTTCTTAAAAATTGCAGGTGTTGATTTAAATACTAATACTGATTGTTTTTTCCACGGCCATTTTATATCATTTATTTAAGTTGTCTCATTATCAATCAATCCATTTCTCAATTATTATTTTTAATATGTGATTTATAAATAAAAACTCGGCAACGCTGAGTATTACAGCTAATAATTATATTCAACATTATATCGATGAAAGGTAAAATTCGATAGTTCTGTTTTTCTAACAGATGACATCACTTTCCAATCAATGGTGATTTCTAATTGATTGGACTATAATAACTCTTAAGGTTGTCAACTCCCGCGGATGGATCAACAGGACTGTAGAGATTGGGTAATGGCTGGGTCCGAATCCCATGAATAAATTTTTCAAAGAGGCAAACTCGGACTCGAACAAGAATCCTGTTGAACTCGGTCGAATTGGCTGTGGAAAACTAAAGCATTTCCAACAGCCAATTCGACCGAGTAAATTTGATACTTCAGTTAAGGATGTAATTTTGATATGCTGATAGTTTAAATGAACACTGCGTATTCATTAAAATTTAAAGAATTTTTATTTTTTCGCGTATTTCAGTTTTATCAGTTGTACTGAGAAACCTCATACTAATGTCATATACTTTAGTATCTGCAAATACTTGGAACTAGAACATATATGGAAAAAATACAAAACTCAGAATAAGTTAAATGGAATTTAATAATAATTTTCTTTTATTTGTAATAAACGTTTAAGTAAATTTAAGTAATTTTTTAATGTTAAAATTATATATAATATCAATTTGATCCAATCAATAACATATAAAATGAAAAACAGAAAATAGTGCTATCGAAATTTAAATAATGAAATTGCATCAACAGCACATCTCAAAATAAAATAGTAGTTTACTCCAAAAAATTGTCCTTACTCAAAATTTATAATGCAATGAATTAAAAATAAAAATATAATTTATTTATTTTTTATATAAAAATAGGAATTTATATATAGTAGAATATATACACATATATAAATTGCTACTTTATATACTGGTATATATATATATCACAATGGTTGGCACCATTTTCCGATTATTGGTCACTAAATAGCTGTAGGATTTTGAATCTTGCCACAGACCACTCATATCTCTGTAAAGATCGTATTTCTTTCTATTGTGAATTTATATTGTTTTCCATTTATTCCATGATTAGATATTGCATTCCATGTATAGCGGCGGGACATTTCCATGCGTAGCACGAGCTGGCCATCAGATGGAGCTTGGGATTCAACAGGCTAGACCCAGACTTCTTCTAAAAACGAGATATTTGTCTTGGGAATTGAATCCGGATTCTTCAGGATGGAAGCACTTCCATCGCAGTCATCCTGCAGGCTCTGAGGGGTTGAATGGAGTATATGTAAAGTGGGGATTGATGACCCAGCACTTGCTCCTCGAATAAATATTTCAAACTATCCCGGATGCGAATTCTTTGTCCTCTAGGAGGAAAACTGTAATGTTTCTATGTTTTCAATCCGGCCGACAGAAATTTATATTATGAAAACTCGTGAAATGGAGAGTGATTGCTTTCCATCTAAAACCATTTATTCCATGATTAGATATTGCATTCCATGTATAGCGGCGGGACATTTCCATGCGTATCACGAGCTGCCCATACTCCTAGTAGGGTTGCCCATCAGATGGAGGTTGGGATTCAACAGGCTAGTCCCAGAATTCTTCTAAAAACGAGATATTTGTCTTGGGAATTGAATCCGGATTCTTCAGGATGGAAGTACTTCCATTGCAGTCATCCTGCAGGCTCTGAGGGGTTGAATGGAGTATTCTTCTAAAAACGAGATATTTGTCTTGGGAATTGAATCCGGATTCTTCAGGATGGAAGCACTTCCATCGCAGTCATCCTGCAGGCTCTGAGGGGTTGAATGGAGTATATGTAAAGTGGGGATTGATGACCCAGCACTTGCTCCTCGAATAAATATTTCAAACTATCCCGGATGCGAATTCTTTGTCCTCTAGGAGGAAAACTGTAATGTTTCTATGTTTTCAATCCGGCCGACAAAAATTTATAATATGAAAACTCGTGAAATGGAGAGTGATTGCTTTCCATCTAAAGGGCTTTTTTAGTAACAGATGACACCATTTGACAAAAGGATTTGTTATTTTTAATTCTTAGTAAGACGCGATGGTTAATTGGTTGTTAGATCAGTAATGCCTCCGAGTCACACAAGGGATACGTTTTATAATGGCAACTCCAAATTTTTCGAATTAAAAATGGCGGATCCAATACGGCGACCATAAATTCAACGAATATTTTAATTTAGTTCGGATTTTATTATATTGTCGGTCTGATTGACTAGATGGAAACACTATGTTTTCCATCCAGAGGACATGGCTCGAAGTCGGGATCCATTGCTCTGAAAGTATTTAATGAATTAAGAGAGACCGAAACTGTGCTGTTGATTGCCATTCTGAACAATCTGCATCGTTTGAAGTAAGCGACTTATGGCACGACGTCAGTTTGTCTCTTATAATAAACAGATTGAAAAATATATGTTATTTGTAGAGAAAAAAAGATATATTGACTAAGCTGCCAATATATTGTCGCTTGAAGAGATATGGCCCATCTATCTCTGACATAAACAGATTTATATAGACTACTAGTAAATAACATTTTCTAATAGATTCGATAACTTGAAGTCAAATTGGTGACTTACACCACTTTTTTAAAACTTGTAACTACGCGTCACTAACATCGAAATTTTCACAACTCCTGCTACTAAGCGGTACAAACGACTGACTATAGTTTTTAAAAATTTTAAAATACTGATCTGTCCAATTTATCGTATATTCTATAAATTAGCAAAAATTTTTATTATAAATATTCTGAGTCAGAAATTTTATCAAAAATTATAATGACTAATCATTTTAGTTCAGTGAATATGAATTAATTAAAAAAGTGATTATAAATGAATTTCATATATAAATTATTAAGCAAACATTTAATAAAGTATAGTATAGTATAATCATTTATTAAATTTTTATGACTGCAAGGATTTATTTACTACTATATGAATGACTAATACAATACTTAATTTATTTATGATAATTATAAAAAATATCGTTATGTATTGCATTATAAATCTTACTATTTATTCATACAAAAAAATAAGAAATATAATAATAGTTTCCGCTTTCTCTTTCCAAGTTTTCATCGAAGGGATGCCGAATCTGTTTAATATTTTAATTTCAAAATGCGTTTACTACTTAGCTATTATAATAATGAAAATATTTAATTCAAAATTGACAATTCCTTAAAAATAAAAATTAATAATAAATTACAGTTATTTACTGAACAATCATTTTCAATAGTGATAAAATTATTCTTGACATTTTTAATTAATAACATTACTTGAATACACATAGTAAATAATAATTAGATTAAGAAGAGAAAATCATAATATCTTACTTTATTTTTAAGTTTTTACATATTAATTTTAACTAACTGTAAGTCTTATATAAATCTCTTGAGAAAACTTATAACAATACTACAAAATCAAATTAAAATGTTATGTATTTGTAACTGATAAACTTCTTATACAAAACTTTTATTAATTATTAATTTATGACTTAAAATTCCCAATGTACTGTGAATCAAGCTTTTTGGCTTTAGTATTTAAGTTGAAGCCTTATTTTTTATTCTAACAATGAATTAAAATATGTCAATACTTTACTAGAAATTGCATTCTCGTTTATAGTATGTAAATTAATGTAGTCTATAATTTATAAAATATCTATTAGTCCATAATCAAACAATTATTTTAGGATTATTCCAAATAAATTGATTTATGAACTTCGTTGATAGCATGGCACCACTTCAAAGCAAATCCTTCAGGATCTTTCAAACAATACGTGCGATTTGATGTGTGAACAAAGAACGTTTTGAAATTTTTAGGTTCTGTTCTTAATTCACGAGACCAAGGAATTTGCCCCTTTAACACCATATTTATAGGATCAACATAATAAAGATGTGGGCCAGTTGTTAAAAGAAGCATACGCTTTCTGGAAAAAAATTTTTTTCGTTTTTCAATTATTCCATATTTTAATATTAAATTATTTTCAACAAATTTATGCCAAATGTTTTCTTTAATTTGAGCTTTTAAACGTTCGTCAAATTCTTCTGTAGAAATATCTAAAATTGATTGTTTAGTAGTATTACTATTTCGATAACAATCTTTTTCCAATTCTAAATTTATTGATATTGATTTCTCTTCATCGTCCATAACAGGCATAATAGTATGTGATATTGAATA
Source organism: Olivierus martensii (assembly GCA_000484575.1). Taxonomy (NCBI): domain Eukaryota; kingdom Metazoa; phylum Arthropoda; class Arachnida; order Scorpiones; family Buthidae; genus Olivierus; species Olivierus martensii. Next base: position 8,597 of record AYEL01074365.1, on the reverse strand, counting down.
ATGATTATGGAATTCTTCATTACTAGAAGTTCCTGGAAGACATGGCAAAATTGTTGGAGCAACTTGCTCATGTAATTTATCCCAAAGAATATTTTGGAAAAATGGATGATTTCTGATAGAAAAATAATTAATATTATCTGATGCTCCCAGTCTTTGATGTGGATCAAGTACTAAGAACTTCTCAACAATATCCTTTGCCAAATTTAAAAATCCATTTGGAAAATCATAATTTAATTCTGTAATTTTTTTAAATATCAAATATTCGTTGTTTGCTCGAAATGGAGGAAATCCTGAGATCATTTGAAAAATTATGCAGCCTAAAGCCCATAAATCTGAACTTGGATAAGTATTTTTATGTGTTAACATTTCAGGCGAAACATATTGAGCAGTTCCTACAAACGAATCCCTTCGAGAGAGTGTTGAATTAAATTCGCGTTGTATAATTTTCGCTGATCCAAAGTCTGTAATTTGAATATGCATTTTTTCATTCAATAAAATGTTTTCAGGTTTTAAATCTCTGTGAATTATATTTAGTTTATGCAAATGTTCAAGCCCAAGAACAATTTCTGCTGCATAAAATTTTGTACATTCTTCATCGAGAGTTCCAAATTTAGTAATATAAGATAATAATTCACCATGTTTTGCATAATTCATTACAAAATAGAAACTATCTGAATCTTGAAAGGTATAAAATAATTTAACAACAAACGGGCTTGGATTAGTATTAAGAATATCCATTACCTGTTTTTCTCGCATAATTGCTGTTTGTTTATTCTTACGAATAATGTGTCTTTTATCACAAACTTTAACTGCACGACATTCATTCGACTGTAAATCGATCCCAAGATATACTGTTGAAAAAGATCCTTCTCCTATAACTTTTTTAAGCATAAAATTATTGACAGTGTTTTCAATATGTGATATTCTTAAGTGTTCACAACTTAAATTAAGATCATTGTCTATTATTAAATTAGTTAATAAATTCCTTGTGGAAGTTTCTCTTTCGGATGTTCCAATAGATACTAAGTTTTTTATGAAAGACATTTTTTGAAAGAATATTGTAAATTAAAAGTTAAATCTTACTTTTTTTGTCGATGATGATATCACCGTTGAAAGAATAAGTAAACCGAAAAATTCTGAAATATGGTTTTCAATAAAGAAAGATAATACTTCTTTTTCTTCTTTCATAAGATATATCCAATTATAATGAGGTTAATTATTTTTCATACTTTTAAAATTTCTTAGACAGTTTTGAATTTTGCTTTTTTAAGAATGCTTGATGCAACTTACAATACAGGAAATTAATTTATCAAAAAAATAAAAAATGCGCACTCATCATAAGCCCAAACATTTGGCAGAATGATATACGATTTTTGTATTATAATGCTACATTAACAATATTAAACTAATATTTTACATTTTTTATATTAAAAATCCTATATCCAAGTTTAAATAAATTGTTTTTATTTTCTTTCTAAGCATATTTCAAGCTTAAATTCATCAAAATATTAATGATTATAATTTATTAGGATTTTTTTTCCATATATCCAGCTTTTCATATTAAAAATAATTCTAATCAAGTTCTTTAATTTTTATTTATTTCAATAAATATATGAATTTATTCAAGTTAAAATTATAATCAATATTGAAAATGAACAAATTTTCTAAATCTGAAACTAAACCAAAAAATTCAAAATTTCGTAATTTCATCCAGAAAATTTAAAAATTATATTATCGTTAACATATTAAGAAAATCAGAAAATATTTTTTACGTCTTAATGGCACTATGAATTAGATTAATCATATAAAAATATTGAAATTATTTTAATACGTTTAATCTACTTCATAACAGGATTAACTATGCAATATTAAAATCAAAATAATTGCAATGTATTTATAGTAATGCAAAATAATTTTTCTAATAATCTTAAAAGTTATTAAAATTATTTTGCATTTTAATAATTAAAATAGCAAAACTAATTACCATATAAGGTATTCTTTCTGTACGTTATTAAAGCTGTATAATGACTTGTGATTTTGTTTATTTACAGAAACAAATGATAGTGTAAAAACTTTCAAATTAACAAACCAAAAAAAAATATTTTGTTTCTATCTAAATTTACTTAAGAACTTATCAGAATTATCAAAATTAATTAAAAAATAATTTATTTAATTTGAATAATCGGAATTGCATATTTTTAAAATTATATAATAAATAATAATAATATGGATTCTATCTCAGTATATTTTATAATTCGCATTAGATTAAATTTATAATCAATCAAGCTCATTAGGATTCATTTTTCTTGCACAGAAAACTTTAAATGTATATTTACCTCTTTTGTTTTGCAAAACATAATTTTAAAAATTTATAATTTGAAAATATAATATAGAAGAGTACTATATCAACTTTCTAGATGAGCATTAAATAATAATATACTCTCATAATTTTACTCAATTTTATATACAATTTTACATAATTTTGCTCATAATTTTACTCAATTTTCAATTTTATATTCCTATTAAGTTTTATTTTATAATTTTAATCTATAAATATTATTATACTATTTGCTTATTTATTTAAATTGTCACTTTATGAGTAAAAGTATTTATCCTCGTTATTTGAACCAAATTTATGATCAAAATCTATTCGCAAGAATCAATTTTGATTAATTTTGGCATGATTGATATTCATATACATACATCCTAATAATATACATTAATTTCATTCACATTCGGTAATAATTACTTGAGATATCGTTTTTATAGCAGACATCCAGTCACATGTAATCTAATAGGCCTATCGATCATTTTCAATAGGGTTGGTTCCCTAGAAGGTCTAAACAATGTATACAAATTTAATTGAGATCAGATAATATTTACGCGAGATATTGACCCAAAATATGTAAATACTGTACATCAATAATATTGAATCGATATCTATCGTTTTCAATAAATCTAAATTTTGATAAATTTTAATTTTTAAAAATAATGCAAAATCTAATATTGGTTTCATTATTAAATGGATGAATTTGTTCATTTAGGAATGAAAGGATTAAAAATTAAAGAATAAACAATAATAATTTATATTTTATGTTTACAAAATGTAAATTTGGAAAGTATCTTATTTTCAGATCATTATAATAATAATAATATTATTATTATATGGTACTAGCAAGGATATTCGGCCGTTGCTCGGGAATTGCAGATACACAATTCAATTTATGTGACAAGTCTTATGCCATCATGATGCCGGGCATCCTGGCCTTTTTTATAACCCCTACCAATCAGCGAGATTACTAAATGTCGGGGTGCCAGTTCCAACCACAGGCTGCACCCACACCAATGGAGGATGGGCCGGATGGTGAAGGACGAGGATCGCCGGACTTGCATGATGCCGGGCATCCTGGCCTTTTTTATAACCCCTACCAATCAGCGAGATTACTAAAAAAGTCGGGGTGCCAGTTCCAACCACAGGCTGCACCCACACCCATGGAGGATGGGCTGGATGGTGAAGGACGAGGATCGCCGGACCGGGTCCAGAACCCCGAAAAGATTTTTCAGGAGATGCTGAACCCAGGTCCTCCAGCGTGGCACGTCAATCCGTTATCACTCAGCTATCCGGCCGCTGGGCATCCTGGCTAATAATAAATAAATTTTAAATTAGTTTAATTGAAGTTATAGGTTAAATTAGTGCAGCGGTCTCAAATTAATTTTTTTCAAAAGGCTACTTTATACATCTGTGGTTAGTTCGAGGACTGCATTAGACATCTTTGAATTGATTAGAAGGCCGCATTTAAAACTGTGCATTGTGGGAAAAAATTTTGTATGAGGTAATTAATCTGAAGGATTGATTATTTTAATAGCTATTTCACCACTAAATATTTATTTTGATATTTAGTGATGAAACATCACTATGCACCGCAGAAATTGTTCGTCCTCATGGCAGTAGCGCATCAAATACTGTAACCTGAGGTCCATATCCATTCACTGTTCTTTTGTGGTGTTCAGTCAGCATGCGAGTCACCAAATAGAACCACTGGCTTAATCCTTCAGTCGTTAAAAATTGAATTGTAGCTTGCATATTCTGGTTGGAGGGCTTTTTCAATCATACCAGCCATATTTAACGTTACATTACGCATTTAAAAATGACGCAATTGCACAATTTAAGAGTACTGCACATGCGCAACACATACAGCTTCTCTTTAACATCCGCATTCCTAAACTAAAATGTCTATTCGTCACGTGGCGCGTTTCGAACGGGTTTCATTTGAACACGCCATATATTTTTACATATTAAATTCCTTAATGATATATCATAACGTATGTTCAAAATTATAAAGCCATCTGTAAATGATAAAATTTTTCAATAGAAAACATTTATTTCTAATTTACAAATATGCAGTCAAACCCTGATAAGACGCCACCATCTGTCTGGGACGATTTTGACGGCTAATCGGGGTTAGCGGTTTATCGAAAACACGTGTAGTAATAAAAATGAACTCTGAATTTATTAAATTTAATAAAAATGCAATACATTTATATTTAGTATCCAAACTTAACTCCATCTCTCCCACACGCTGGATGCAAATGAATCCAAAGGGTTTTAATACCGTATAAACAGTATTGATGAACTTCAGGTTTAGTATCCAAACTTAACTCCATCTCTCCCACACGCTGGATGCAAATGAATCCAAAGGGGTTTTAATACCGTATAAACAGTATTGATGAACTTCAGGATGTAGGTCACCTTAGTGGAGCCCCTGGCGGATTAACGAGGACAAATATAATAATAAAAGGAATATTTGTTTAGACATTTTTACTGGCGGATAGCGGATGGCGTCTATCGGAGTTTGCTTATTCCACTAACATAGGGATGATCCGTTCCGTCAAATTTCTTGGCGGTCAGCGAGGGTGGCGGCTTAACGAAGGGGCGTCTTATCAGAGTTTGCTGCATTATGCTTTATTGAATGTCAATACAATTTATTAAAACACTTTAAATTTAATAATTTTAAAATATTTCATGAAAAATGGTCGTGATTTTTTCCTGAATATTTTCTATAAGTTGTTGCAATTATTATAAATGCGAAAAAAAAAAACATTACGGACAGCGAATTTGAGACCACTGGGTTAACATGAATTAGCCACCAATTCACACGGGATACTTTTCACGGAGGTCACTTTTACAGACTATCACAGGTTGGTCCAATATCCATGATGGATCTACCAAGGAAAGTTGAAGGATGGGGTTCAGTTTTCCCGTATAAATTCACTTATTATAGGCTTCCATAGAATCCAAACTATAATACCAACCCAACTTTTGTTTCTAATTTTAACATTGATTTTACAAGAATAAGTCGTGATGACATCACCATTGCGACATCGTGACTTCGCCTACTACATACGTCATCAATAACATCACGAATTGGCAGTATTTTGTGATGGAATCCATTTTTACATCAAGATGATGTTAACCGGTGTTACTATGACATTATCCCTAATTGAAACAAAAGTCTGAAAGATTTAAATGAAGTTATTTTCATTGACATCCCAAATGCCCATCCTTGGACTCACCTACGATATTCTATATTACCTGCGGGGACTACGGGAAATATCCATGCACAGTTTGGTCTCCAGTATGAGAGCCAATGCAGAACAGACAAACATTGCAATTTATATATTGTATATAGATTAACAAGTAAGTAGTGCAGATAAGCCATGTTAACCTTGCATTACTAAAATTTACTATCAATCTATTGTCAATAATATAAATTAAAATTTTGATAAAAATCAAATGCCATCCTAGCAGACTTAAACGAACCTGCAGAATGGCTTTTAATTGCAAAATATCATAGCAGATCAAATTTCCTAAAAATCTACTTATTAGTTCAAAAGTTATTAACGATAGACATAAACATTTATTATGATGATCTTATAAACATTCTTTTTTTGGAAGATAGGCAATGATTAATATTGGATCATATGTTTTTGATATTATTCCTGTAGTCTGACATAATAACAAATGCGTGTTATCTAAATCAGATAACATATACGCAAATTAACCTGATGATGGATAAACAGAAACAAAAAGACAATTCACAAAGTCTAAACGTTTATACCATTTGAAGGAAAGGTTCAAAAATATTAACATCGTAATATATTTATTTTTAAGTTTAAACCGAGCTGATAGATTGTGTTTACCGGATTTGAATATTTTATTAGTCAGTTTTATTATTTGTTTGAAAATTTTCTTTTTTTGAATTTTTTCACTTTATATAGGTATTTATATAACTTACTGAAAATAAATATTTTTCAGATTTTAATTACCAATAAAATTCTTCTGAATACGGATTGAATTTTATACTGTACTTTGTTCTAAATATTCATAACAAATATAGATTATCAAAGAGAAACCTTTCAAATATTGATAAGAAAGATAAAAACATTATATTAAGAGTTATATAATAAATGTCCTTAATTCATAAAGTTTCTAATTAATCATGGATGAGCTTCCAAATATGGAAATAACATATAATCTTCCTGAAGAGAAAGAAAAATTTTTTTGGAATGAAGAAGAGCTTGCATCCTTTAAAAAACGTATCGGTAAGCTAATATTACTGTTGTTACCTTTATGTATTTTTTTAAATAACACTAAATATTAAACCCAACCTAAAAGTCTGTCTAAAAATTCATAATTATTTTATTAGGATTGAATTGATTATAATTATAAAATATTAACAGATATAATATACAAAGTATAATATGTGTTTAGTATATCGTAATAAGGTAGGATGTATATAATTCTGTTCAGATTTATAATTTATTCGAAACTAAACTTGTAGATAATTAATTTAATTAGGATTACGCATATCATTTGATATATTGCCATAATCAATTTATAATGAAATTACAAATAAGGATGTATTAATATATTTAAAAAACTTTTAAGGAGATATACAAGTTGCAATAATGAATAAGTTTCTGCATTACATCATAAGAAATGCAATGGTTTTGAAATAAATATAAACTGAGTGAAGTTAAAAATAATAAATTAAAGTGAACAAACTAAAATAATATAAAATAAAATTTAATTAATAAAATAATTTATAATTAAATAAATAATAAATTAAATAAAATAATGTAATTAATTAAATATTATCTATACGAATAGACATATAAATAAATAAGCTTACACTACATTTACATTGAAAAAATATTTTAATTTTCAATTTTTTAATGTCTAATTCCCCTAAAATTGAAATGCTAATTCAGGCAGAGTTACCTATATCTGAAAATTTTGACAATGAAGGATATATAGAATAATTATTAAAATGCAAAACTAAACATATCTATATAATTTTCTAAAATTAATTAATTAAACATTTAATATATGAATTTATAAATACTAATGAAAAACATATTTCTAATTACATGATGATGAATTTTTTGAAACAAGGTAATTGTACTCTATTACTTATCTGTGAAAAAACGGAAGAATTCATTGAGAACAAGTTCCTAGAAATTTCATAACCTATAATTTATCAACTAGCGGAGCATTCGAAATATACTAGTGTCATGTGCATTCGCCATTGACAGTCTATGGTCTATATCGAGCAGTATTGCCGATGTTTATACTTTCGTGTACTTTGTGCGCGCACTAAACAATTCTGTTATAGGAAGTAATGTAGTCCTACATTATGTATCAAGATTGCTTTATCTATAGTTGAATGCCGATAGATGTCATTTTCATTCACACTTTTTATTCACCATCGACACACATGATGTATAAACAATCGGTGTAAAGTGATACTTTAGCATATTTCGTACGGGCATGAGGAATGCGCTTTAGGAAACCATAACCATCCCTTACAATTATCTACCCATTGTTTACTAGACGAAAAGACTTTTATCTGCGTTAAGAGAGAACGGAAGTGATCTGCTATGTCAGTGATTCTCAACATGGGCGATATCGCCCCCCAGGGGGCGTTCTTGTTCTCGAAGGGGGCGCTGGAACAAAAAGAGGCAATCGGGGGGCGATAGACAACCAAAAATTGTACACAGTAGTTTGTGCTTCTTAAGTATTTCTTTTGATCAGCCATTTAATAAACCTAAATTTTTTCTGCATTTATGTCCTGAGTTTTATATCAATATTTTGTAATGAAAGAAGATATTCATCCAGAAACACTTATCGGTTCCATTTCTTTTGGAAACTGAGGAAGGCAAGCGTATGATAATAAAAAAATGCCTTTCTCAGGGAAAAATGTTATATATATATATATGCATGCTTCGTCCAAGTCTTACATTCGACCTTGTGCCTTGGTGGATTGAGTTAAGATTGACGGGGGGCACTCAGAACAATCGTATTCATCCAAGGGGGCGCTAGGCTCGAAAAGGTTGAGAACCACTGTGCTATGTCATCAGATTTCCGTATTAACACACAAAATAGTATTTTCTCCTATATTAAAAGTAAATACAATAATACTTTCAGAAAGGAATGGCTTTAAAGGACTGAGTCAGTGAATAATTAAGAGCCCTGCTTACTGATGAATAGATAAGGAAATTCATATATCTACATATTTATATTATTATATATTATG
>AYEL01074363.1:0-102519 GCA_000484575.1 Olivierus martensii | reverse complement strand
CTTCCTTTCCACTCAACGTACATGTGTGAAACTGCATTTTCTGCTCTTAGTGCTATTAAAACAAAACAGAGAAACCGATTGGAAGTGAAACCAGCATTGAGATTATCTTTAACTTCTTTGAGACCTAATATTGAAAAATTATTGAGCGAACTCCAAGCACAAGGCTCCCATTGAATATATTTATAATTCTATTGTTACTAATGAATAGTATGAAAAATAATTTAGTTATTTCTACAAGCATATATTTTTCTTGTTATGTTGAAATGTATAACAACTTGTATTATTGAATATATGCCTATCCCTTCCTTAAACAACATTTTAAAAGTTTAATTTAAGTCACTAAAATGTTAATGTGTAATGATGGTCCGCAACTCAACAGTGACTTAGGAATGTGGTCCTCTAGCGTAAAAAGGTTGGGAACCGCTGTAGTAATCGATTGAAGCAGAGTCTAGCTGGGATGAAAATCCCTACTGACGATCCAGATCGTACGACTACGTACAATTGAGTATCATTCACTGGAGACGATTGCGTCAGATGCGACTCAGTCACTTTGTATATGAAGTATTAAATTGTCCACCAGTTCGTGAGGTCGTAAATGTTTTCGAAATGGATATCAACGACTAAATTTGTGCTTGATAAAGCACTAGCTGAAACGAAAAAGAAGAGAATGTTGTGTGAGTCAGTTTTATCAAAAAGGAATAGATTAGGAGAGTTTCATTTGCATGAAGAAAGTCTGCAAAATTTTTTGATTATTATAGGATAGTCCACAGACATTTGAATACATTTTAAATGTTATTACACCATCAATTCGAAACGATCGAATTTCAGAGAAACGATACCTTACGATACGAATAATACCGTAGTGGCAACTGGCACAGATGGTCCGTCTTAAAGAGGAAAATCCCATTCGAATGGAAGCAGTCGATAATCTGATGTAATCGGTTGAAGTCATACGACTGAAGTCGGATGCAATGAATACTGTTCAATTTTTTTCCCTCATGTTGGGGGAATTTGGGTGGATTCACACTGCTTCCGACTCTCGAGTCGGACCCGACTTGTAGTCGTGTTTCTATAGCAACCGACCCGACTAATCCGACTATGCATCGGAGTCGGACCGATTCGAAAAGTTGAATATTTCGAAATCTTGGCTGAACAGTCGGATAGTAGCCACCAATAAGAAACTTCTATATTAAAAGACGTCGCTGCTACGTAATTATTTAGTTTAATGCTTTTATTTTCGCCGACAAGTTTTTTTTAATAAATTTACGTTATACCGATTATCACATAACTTCCTGGATGGAACATATCGATAACTCTTCATATTCTTATACATTCATCTAATTGATATAACGGACATTAATAAACTTCAATGATTTATATGATTATAATAAAACTACATTTCTTCAACATCAATAATGTAGATTTTGAAACTATCTCAAATAATGTATCATCATCCAATATTTTCGCCATTTTGTTTTAAAGTTAAACGGTAACTATATAACAGATATCTTGATTAGTTAAGCTTGGGTTACTTAAGAAACAATTTGATTGGCTACGAGTATTCGGCTGCTGCCATATGTGAATGCTACAGCCGACAGTCAGACAAATCGTTCACGATTACAAGTCGGGTCCGATTCTCGAGTCGGACGCAGTGTGAAGCCACCCTTACCTATACGAACGGACCTATACGGACAATTACGCACGACCAGTTCCTCATACGACTAGACATCCAGTAGATGACCAGCCTAAATTTTTAGCGTTTACAAGTTTACGACGACAGGGTTCGAAACTTGTGAGTCGTAAATCGAAGATTATTTCTATTTAAAAATAGTGGATATATACTTCTGAATTACTTAGTTTCTTAATATAACGAATGTAAATTTCTAAAATACTCTTCTATTTAAAAATAGTGGATATATACTTCTGAATTACTTAGTTTCTTAATATAACGAATATAAATTTCTAAAATACCCTCTTAATAGCCTATAGACTAAACTATTCGTTCGATAAACTATTACTCTTATCCACAAGAGCACTTAAGATTTTGCTACAGTTTTCGACATCATATTTATAAGGTATCTTTTGATATTATCTCGATGACACCCTTTCAAGTAAACTTTATCTGCAACTATTTAAAAATAGAGAACTTTCAAATTTCGAAAATTTTTCTAATAATTTTTTTAATGAATGATTATTTTTTAAATTTGAATGGTCAAAAATCGAATTTTAAGTGACATTAGTGGCATAAAATATAAGCCTTATTTGTCTCTTTAAAAGTGATTTTGAATTCAACAGTTTTTATATTTCTTCATTGCTTAATATTTTGGCCATTTACTGAATTATCGGTGCGAAAACGAGTAAATATGATATTAATATGTTCTATAGATTTTAGTTCACATTCCAACAAATGCAAAGAATTATTTAAGAATTTTCTTGAAGACGTTTAATATGTTCTATAGATTTTAGTTCACATTCCAACAAATGCAAAGAATTATTTAAGAAGCCAATTTAAGAATTTTCTTGAAGACTTTTTCTTGAGTGGAAAGGGGTCCTCTAAAAGCTTTGACTCCTTCTTATTAAAAAAAAAACCGGTGTTCCCCGGAACATTGATGTTCGATTGCATTTTGAGGTAATTATCAATTTACAGCAGTGGTCCTTAACCGGTGTTCCCCAAAGAGTTTTCTGCTACCTTCTGGAACTTCCAGACGTGTTTTAGTGTGCTCTTCAAAAATCATCATTTTTAATGTCGATTGCATTTTGAGGTAATTATCAATTTACAGCAGTGGTCCTTAACCGGTGTTCCCCGGAACATTGATGTTCCGCGAAATTATGAAAGCAAGGCCTACTTGAATGATCATAGCATATTGAGCAATACACATTTCATAATTTAGACAAGATTCAACTTGCATTTTCGAATAAACACGCTTACTCATAAAAACACTTAAGATTTTGCTACAGTTTTTGACATCATATTTATATGAAATAGACTTTTCAACATTAATGAACATAAAAACTAAAAAACTCGAAAGACTTAGGAATATTGATGAAGAAATGAGGGTAGTTTTATGCTAATTAGACCTGACATGGCTCAAATCTGCAAAAGAAATTAGCTCAGGCATGGCATTAAAATTCATTTAAAAATGTTCCATTTTCAAAAAGAGTTACAGTTCTTAGGAATATGTTTTTTAATTAATTTTTTTTATTGGTATTTAATGTGTAATGTATAACTTTTAGTAAAATACATGTTCATGCATATTTTTGTTGTTTGTTTTATAGTCTTATTGGTATAGTGTTCACCACATTTTCTTTCTTGTATAACTTTTAGTAAAATACATGTTCATGCATATTTTTGTTGTTTGTTTTATAGTCTTAGTATAGTGTTCACCACATTTTCTTTACAATCAAAAATGTTCCGTGACTTCGAAAAGGTTAAGAACCACTGATTTACAGTAAGGTAAATCGGGAGAATATGGCAACATTTTCCTTCAAAAAAGTTTGTTTTGATCTGCTTAAAATTAGAAATAAAATTCATTGTAAGAATAATTACGGTTATTAAAGTAATAGAAAAACAAGATTTTCAAAAATTTAAATAATTCTCAAAGATTAATGTTTAAATAAAGGTATGTGAAGTATCATATTACTCCAAGTGTCGGATAATATTATCAACAACTAAAGATTAATATCCAGACAACATCAAAACATATTCAAATATCAAAATAAATGTGGAAAGGCATAATAAGTAAAAATTATGAAATTGTATTAGCAAAATACAAATATCGTGCGGCTATTACCCCGATATCCATGTAGCATATTGCATTAATAATAATCGAATTGCCAAAACTCAAATTGCTATCCAACATGAAATATAATGAACAGCATTCAAGACGGCAAAAATGACTGCAAGTTGCAATATCGTGCGGCTATTACCCCGATATCCATGTAGCATATTGCATTAATAATAATCGAATTACCAAAACTCAAATTGCTATCCAACATGAAATATAATGGCAGCATTCAAGACGGCAAAAATAACTGCAAGTTGTATGCAGTCAGTAACATACTTATATCCGTCCTTCCCTATTCTTACTTTCGGAAAAACAGATTAAAAAACTTTGATAGTTATGGTGCTAGCAGTTATCTGATTTTCAAGCAAAAAAAACAGTAGATAATTACGAGGAATCAAAATTGTTTGTCATCTGTCATCCACTACTGATATCGATAGCATGCGCATGCGCAGATCTCCCTAAATTGTCTTGTTATAAAATAATGTATTATTTGTATCGGTACGACGCATTATCTATTGCGTCGTATTTCAGTGATTTATTATGTAGATTAATCTATGTATTGAATCATTAGAGTTTCTTAAAAATTTTACAAAAGAAAAGAAAAAATCGTATCCACACGATTTATTATGTAGATTAATCTATGTATTGAATCATTAGAGTTTCTTAAAAATTTTACAAGAAAAAGAAAGAAAAGAAAAAATCGTATCCACATTTCGAGAATAATGATTAGTTATGAGATTTAATGTTTATTGACAGAAATAAAGAACATTTGTAGTTTTTAAATGTTAGCACTATAAAGAAAAGAAAAAAAATATTTCCGATTTATTCAAACGATACTCAACTTTCAAAAAAAAAACCTAGAACTTTTTCGAAATATTTGCATTGCAAAAAATTTAATCATTTCCTTCGTCGAAAAATCAGATCTCCTGATATCAATGATGAAAAATCTTGATAAATATCGAGAAAACTTTAGAAGAATTATTGGAAAATTTCATTCTAAGATTTGAAGATCTGAAAATTTAAAAGTAACTATCGCCTTTTTTATTAATCCATTTGAAAATGATTTTTATCATCGATGGGTTTCCGATTTATCAGTTAGTATGCTCCCTGATATGGCAGCTGAAGATGTATATAGAGAGTTACTTTAAATTCAAGATGAAAACAGTTATATCTTCAAAGAAATTTTTTCTTGCATTAAGTTAGTGCAATTTTTTAAACTTTTGAATTCAAAACATTATTTATCGTGCATTAAACAACAGACGGTTATTAAAAAATAGTGTAAATTTGATAAATCAAGAGATTATTTAAATATAAATAATCCATTAGATAATTTATACTGAATAAACATGTATTATGCAGTTCTACAGTATAAATCTATATTTACCTAACAGATTACATCTTTAGTTTTGCTTCATCTGTACAATAATATTTAACGCGTGATAATAATTTAGTGTATTTTATTATTTTTGACAAAACTTCTTTTTAATCACTGCATTTTTTGGTTCCTTTAAATTAAACCTTCAAAAAGGTTTTTAATTAGTATTTCCTAAAAACAATATATCATAATTGAAAAATTTATTCATATTTCAGCTTCTGAAGGACTGAAATGCAGAATGGACGATATATTTCTTCTCAGCTTTTTACGAGCCAGGAAGTTCAATCAAGAGAAATCCTTTAAACTTCTGAATGATTTCTATTCCGCAAGAAAGAAACATCCTGAAATATTTACTAATCTCAATCCTTCCTCATTAGAGAAATCTCTTCAAATGAATTCAATGCAAATTTTACCGGATCCTGATCAATATGGACGGTTCATAGGTATTGGCAAATTCAGTAAGTAACGTAAAAATAAATTATTTGATAGATGATATTACAATTTCTTACATAAAACAGAATGCATTCAGTAAAATTCAGGAAACTAATTAGACTATATAGCATAAGTAAAGAAAAATACGGCAAAAGTTGTTACATTTTTCGATTCCATTCTTAGTTTTTGAGAAAATTTTGCTTTAATATTGTGGTATTGTATCTGATTTTGATGGAAATAATTTATTGTTTCCATTAATTTAACATTTCAACTTTAAACAAATTGATGGATTATTAAAATTAATTTGGTATTGTTTTTCTTAATATGATTGTTATACAGTATAATATTTGTTTTTAGTCTAAAAATAGCAACGGTAAATTTGCATAAATATTCGCCTTCTGGAAAATAGTACAAGTATAGTATAGTAGGAATGCCCTCTAAACTGTACTGAAGCCAAGGTTAGCAACCTTCTTTTAGTCGGCTTACTTGTCTACGATCTTCATCGATATAAAATTAAATATCACCAAGACCGCCGAGAGGGGGTGACATCCGAGACTTTTGTCACGGGGCCGGCGTCGAATAGGGCCCGACCGTCGGGCTCTGATGTGTCACATAATGTGTCCGATAATTCGCAGGCCGCTACCAGAGTGCACTTTCTACCATCCAAGGGCCCGACCGTCGGGCTCTGATGTGTCACATAATGTGTCCGATAATTCGCAGGCCGCTATCAGAGCGCACTTTCTACCATCCAAAGAGGTCGTGACAAAATGAACTATTTTATATATAACATGATATGTAATGTATCGAATTTTAAATTTATTGTTTAATATTTTATATGACTTTTTTTATTAAATCAAAGTGATGCACATTTTAAGTGAGGCCCGGACCACAAACTTGTCACGGGCCCGAAAATTTCTCTCGGCGGCCCTGAATATAACTATTAATTGTAAACTATTTCAATTAATAAAAATTTAGCATAATATATAATATGGTTTCGTATTAATTTACGTTCTTTCGTTCAGCAAGTAATTGTGGATAGCCAGACATCGCAACCCATGACATTTCCTTTGAATTTCTATTAGAATTTGGATCAGTTTGTATAAATTAATCCATAATTTCCGTAATAGTGACTAAACTTGTTTTGAGAAAATCCGTTGCAAGTTCCTTTTGCTCTTTATTTTCAGAAACGCAAACTTCCTTGTCTTCGTGCGATTTTGGATTTATGCGAGTATAGCGGTTTGAAAAGCCGCGCCAGAATGAATCAAAACAAAAAATATTGAATTCGGAAAAAAACCGCGTTATATCGAAACAGCGTTAAGCAGGGTCTTACTATATCTATTTCCTTGCTTAATATGACTTTTGCGATTGTTTTTCCTTAGCTAAATTATCTATGAGAAGGTGGAGTAAAACCATGTAGGCGGGTCAAATCGGGTACCCCTGTATCTCTGTGATAACCGCTGCAATTTAACAACAAACTTAAAAGTTCTTAACCGTGATTATGCCAGTAGAAACTAAATTGGAGATGATGGTACACCTAGTTTTTTGCTAAAATGTTTTAAAGTTTTTGGCTGAAATAGTTCGATTTTATGATTAATATATACCACTCTATAATGCAATATACACCAAGAATCATTATCAATTAAATATACCTTGTATTCATTAACTTTTAAGAAATATTTTAACACATTAATCGATATTTTACCGCAACATTGAATGTAGATATGACATTTTTATTAAAACATGTCGTGATGGGGCAAAACCGGGTAGTACCCATACCTCAATACCTCACATACCTGAAAAAAAAAGATAAGAAGGCTTCAAAATTAAACTTTTTAAAACCACAACAGTCATTGACAGAAAATGAGAAAACATAAAAGCAAAGGGAAAAAAGAGAAAATAAAGTAAAGAAGGTTAAGAAAAGTGGAAAAATATCGAAAATACAGAATCGTCCTTAGGAAAACAAGAAAACACTGAAGCATGAATATTTTGTAACGAACTATATGCACATTCCAAATCAAAGAAAGGATAGATCCAGTGTTGCCCGTGTCAAGAATGGGCCCATTTGACTTGTTCAAATACAGAGAAAGAGGATAACACATTTATATGAGACTTTTGTTGCTAAAATAAGAAAAACTGTGTTTTTTTTTTTTTGAATAGCCTAATCGGCGGTATATGCGGCGACATCTTTTTTTTTTTTTTTTTTTTGTAAATTAAAAATTTTGAAAATGTGGACTGTTATATGTATTAAATGGATTTGCACTTTAAAAACCCCTACCTAAAGATAAGCATACGTTTGACTTAAAAACCCGTAGATAGATTAACAACTATTGAAGCCTAATAACATGATTTTTAAACTTTTTCTGTTCAAATTAAAAAAATATGTGACTTCAAACTTAAAGTACTTGGCTTTGCCCTTATCTGCTTTATAACTTGAGATGTGAAATCGCCTTTGTTATCCTCATTCGTGATGACTCGCGCCAAGTTTCATGGTTATATCACGAAATATAAAATTATTTTTAATTTGTTATTCATATTATAAAATACATTATTCATATAATTCAACATACAGGTCACACGCTATATAAGTATGGTCAATCTTTTATGGGCCATCAAAAATACATATGTTGGCCCGCCGGTTGCCGACCCCTGTTCTATATTCTTCTTGAAAATGGAAGATTGGGAATCTTAATGACTTAAATATATTTAGAAATTAAATCTTAAAATTTTAAAGTTTATGCAAATTATTTTATTTCTGAAGAATTTTGGAAATTTAGCCAAAAATTACTTTTCCAGTTAAATATTAAAAATCATATTCCACCCATTTACTTGATCATCATTAATACTGCGATTACTATATTTTTAGTTTCTGGTTGAATTAGGTTGATCGAAGTTTTGCAAGACTTCAATCAATCTATTTCAACAAAATTTTATATTCAATTTTACTTAAAATTAGAAATTGGATACAGTAGTGAACATAGAAAAAGATAATCAACAATAGAAATAAATTATTCCTTAAAAGCATTTGTTTAAGACACGCAATTAATTTTTTTATATTGTATAAGTATTTTAGTTGTATAACATTGTCGATTGATGGGAATGCATATACGAAAAAAGAATTTTAGCAAGTAAAAATTCAAAATATTGTGATAATTTAAATCAAATATACACAGTATATTGTATTTTTGCTAACCGTGTTAAGTTGAATGATAAATATTTGATAACAGAAATTACGATAATGTAGAATTAAGAAAGAGAGAATACTCGATTTATTTGAAATATTGAAAGATATTAAATAAAATTTCTGAAATTGTAATTTTGTCTAAAGTGATATCATATTGAATAAATAATTTTTTTTTAGGTCACTGGAATACAGATATTGTCCATCTAACAGATCTTTATCGGACATCAATTTTATTTCTTGACCTATATCTTAATTATCAGCGAATGCAAACAAATGGATTTATTCTTATTGTAGATGTAAAAGGTCTAAATTGGAAACATATCAGTCAAATTACTCCTAATTTTTTCATCAAGATGGTAAATACTTTATTTGTAAGTATTCGGATTTTATTTACATTTTTAGTGTGATTATTTATTTATTTAGAAATGTTACTACAAATTCCTTCCGAAAAATAAATCCTAATCTTTAAACGTTTTTTACTGAATTCTAATTAATTTTATATACAGTCAAACAGTTAAGATTCACGAACTTAATTCGTTCCTGAAAGTCGTTCGTAAACTGAAACTATTTTCCCTATTGGAATTAATGTAAAATAGATTAATTCCTTCTTAGACCTCAGATGATTGTTTATTAAAACTTTTACAACAGAAATTTGTGCACAAGTTCTTAACATAAAATCAATGGAAACCATTAAATCTATCACAAAAAAATAAACACAACACTAAGCAGATCAAATATAGAGAAAAACTTTACCGTACCTGTATGGAGGAGAGTTGATGGTGTAAATGGAAGATGGTGAGGAAGAGAAACGTCATTGTTTGGAAGGGGATTCTTTTTCTTCATTCAGTCTCTTGGCACCAGCGACTCTACTTCAACCCACTGAGCCTCTATCTCAAAAAGTTGTCCATTGTGATTTATTTTTGTCTAAGTTTTAAAATGTTTTTAAAGTGACAAATGGCATTATCAGTGAAAATGTTTATATTGATGGCTTGAATGTTCGTAACTCGAGATACAGTACGTCATCCGAGACGCTTTATGTTCGGAAAATTTATTCGTAAACCGAATTGTTCGTGATCCGAGGCGTTCGTAAACCGAAGTTTGACTGTATTTAAAACTATATTATCAAAATAAAAATATCTTAATGAAAAAAATACGAATAGAAAAGTTATCTGTAGTAATGTCTACAATCTTTTTTATTCGTAAACCGAATTGTTCGTGATCCGAGGCGTTCGTAAACCGAGGTTTGACTGTATTTAAAACTACATTATCAAAATAAAAATATCTTAATGAAAAAAAATACGAATAGAAAAGTTATCTGTAGTAATGTCTACAATCTTCTTTTATTTCTTTAATATTTTGCAAATTATTAAAATGGTTCCTAATTTCTCCATATTATATTTATCTATATACTATCTATATTTATTTACGAAACAATCTTTGCATTCGTAATATTGCGTTAGTCATCAATAAAGTACAATTGTGTCTTACCAGGAATAACATTGATTTAATGTATGGGATTTAGCATCTTACTTGTTAGTTTTGAAAGTTCAATTTATTACTAGAGAAAAATTGATATGTTCATTAACTGTATATTAAGTTTATTAAAACAAATGATAAATTAGTATTAAACATCGATAGGAAAACATCAATATTGCCAGATGAATTGTTCGATTTTCCTAATGCAAAACTAAAAAATTAAATAAAATCACCAATTATAAAAATTCCATTTATAAAAATATTATGTGATATTATTCAATCTAAGCGTCAATTCTACTACATAAACAGAAAAAATATCGAACATTGATACCAAAACATCGATGTTCATAATACATCAATCTCTAAATATCGATGTCTAAAATATTGAACATCGATATCAAAACATCGATGTTCGATGTTCAACACTATGATAAATATTTATATTACTTATTTGATATTATTAACTTTATTATTAAACTCCAGTATATCGCGCTCTCCTATAACGCGAATTCGTATAAAGGCCGGTTTACATTATAGCAAGTGATTGTTCACATATCGGCGTGAGTATTTGGAGGAAACCAATCATGTATGGCCATGCGTGTGCATTGATTAACCAATTCATCGGTCGACTTATTTTACTGTAATGTACTGTATACGTCCTCAATTTTGTATGAGAGAAAAGTTTTTTGTAAATCTGTGTGATTATTATTAATTGTTTAATTAAAGAAGTTTGACTATGATTCACGAAAAATATATTAAATTACATCTAAACTTTTATCAATAGCCAAACATTATGATTATTTTGATGTTGCAATTTATACGCTATGCCTAATTTAATCATACATTTGATTTATTTCGCAGAAGAATATGTGATAAGTCTAGAGTTCTATATTGTTATAAATATGATGATTTGTTATATAGAAACTATGCATCAGTAATTCAAACTACAAGACTAAAATTTCTTGAACTTATGAATTCTATGTCATTTTGCATCATTCAAGACTATATTTTTGGAATGTATGAAATAATTTCAATGGTACAGAATATTGTGGTAAGTATGATGTTATTTCGAAAAGCTAAACATCGGAGAAAGTATTGGATAAGACCATTATTATAAAGTCGTGAAGAAACTGCTGAATTCTATACTCTTATCCAAGATCCAAGGTAATTGGATCCTAGTTCTCATTATGATTATTTTCGCATATCAGATCGTTTTGATCTTTTGCTTGTAAAGATAAAGAACAATTCGGAACTCAATATTATGGATCCTAGTTCTCATTATGATTATTTTCGCATATCAGATCGTTTTGATCTTTTGCTTGAAAAGATAAAGAACAAATTACAATATCTACACCATTTCGGAAATCAATATTCCCTGCTGAACAGCTCGTACTTACCATAAAATATTTGGGACATAGTGATTCCCAGCAAATGATAGCAATGAACTTTCGACGATCCACTGTATGTCAAATACTTCGACGCATATGACAGTACATAGTTCTAAACTTTGAGAAGTTCTACAGCCTGAATTCATGGCACTGTCAACAATCAATAAGTGAGTTGAAATTAGTAATCAATTTTATAAGCTCTGGAACATATCAAATTATGTAGGTGCGATAGATTCGAAATATATCTTTATTCAATGTCCAAGTAATTAGTGGATCTGATTAGTTTAATTATAAAGGATGTTACAGTATTGTACCTCTTGCAAGCTGTGATGCAAATTATCGCTTTACCTTAGTAAATATTGGGGCCAAAGCAAGACAACTGGTGGTAGAGTTTTTTCATCCTCAAATTTTGGTAAAAATATTAAGAATAAAACAATTAATCTTCCATTTCCTTCCTGTCTACATGGAACTAGTGTTAAGAGCCCTTACTTTTTTGTCGGTGAAGAGGCATTACTTCTTTTGGAAAACCTACTACGTTCATTTCCTGGGAAAAGGCAATCGTTAAAAAAAATCAATTTATAACTACAGGTTATCCCATAAAGAAGTTGAAAATACATTCAGAATTCTGCCTGGAAGATGGCGAATTTATCAGCGTGATATTATTGAAGACATTAAAAGTGCAGAGCATATTTTTATGGGTACAGTTATACTTTATTTTTTACCGAGATGGCGCTGAGAACTGCTGATGAATCTGCTATAATTTTCTGAGGACAGTGGATATTTAAGAAAAAGAGATGCCAGTCCAGTATTGTCCAGCTGGATTTGTTGATACTGCTGAAAATAGCAATATATTTGAAGGACAATGGAGACAAAATATCTCGAATACTGATGGTTTGCAAAATCTAAAAGCATTAGCAAAGAAAAATTCAATAAGTTTAGCTAAACGTATGCAACAGTACTTAAGCAACAAAATTTAATTGAGTACTTTCGTAATCCTGCTGATGGATTAGCATGATAACATGACTATGTCACACTCTGTTAGCTATTAGTTGTACAATTTGTTGTCTTACTGCATCAAAAAATAGTTTTTTAAGTCGTACTTTAATGTAGCAAAAACAGATCCAATACAGTACTTGTGAAATTTTATACTTTATCTTAGGAATGTTAATCTTTTCTGATATAACAGTGAATAGGTATTTAAAAAAGTAACATTTAAAAAATTAAAATGTACTAAACAATTTATGCTTTTAATTTTTTAAAAGCCTAAATAACTAAATTAATTTACAAATATAAATATTTTGTACATAGCGCACAAAATTATTTGTTTTCCTCCTCTTCAGCATCAAACATAATTTTCTCAAGTTTATATCGAACGTTTTAATGATAATTTCCTCAGTCTTGTCATTAAAGACATACGAAAGTAATATTGTGTCACGCTCTGCAACTGTCTTATCAAAATTCTCATTCAGATTTTTAATCGTCGTTAGAATTACTTCTTCAATATCAACTGCTGAACGTTTTCTTGTTTTTCTGCCTGTGAACATAATAGATACTTATTCATCACAAAGGGTTCATTATGTATTTAATATTAAAAACTAATTAATTTATAACTGAAGATGATGATGATTTTTTTGAAGTAGTCTGTTTTTCTGCCTGTGAACATAATAGATACTTATTCATCACAAAGGGTTCATTATGTATTAAATATTAAAAACTAATTAATTTATACCTGAAGATGATGATGATTTTTTTGAAGTAGTTGGAGAAGGAACAGACTCTGGATCTGTGTGGTAACTTCAAACAACTATGGTTGCTGCGACTGCGTAAGCTATCTCCATTCTCAAAGGTAACAGTATCAAAATTCTTAGCAATAATATCAGTAACGTCACCAACAGATAATGTTATTTCTCAATATGCCTGAGATACTACTAAATAAGTAAATTTTAAAATATTAAAAATGTTCATTGTTTTTCATTTATAATAGAGATAATATTAAAAAAGATACATATATACAGGAAAATTCTTACAAATTTTCATGCTCATCTGATTCCAAAGAAATACTGCTTATTTAATGCTTTAGAATTATAGATTACATCAAAAATTTATAAATATATACCTTTAAAGTAAATACAATAACTTTATAATTAAATGCAATTACTAATTCTTTTATTTGAATGTGGTCTCTTAAAAAACTACGTATATTAAAAAATGGCTTCTAACTCCAGGAGAAGACAACTTGCAAAGCTTGATTTGTACGATGTAATTTGTGCAGTGTTATACGTCCTAAAAAGCGGCTGCCAGTGGAGAATGTGTATCAATTTGTTCAACTCTGCAATATGTATCTTTCAAATATTTCCATTTCTGTTTCGCAGATGAAACTATTCATTAACATGATGAAATTAATTATTAATTTCATCATGTTAATGAATAGTAGTATGAACAGTAACAAAAATATTACTGTGAATTGCATTATATTTAATTATTAAATATAATGCAATTCACAGTAATATTTTTGTTATAAACTTAACAATAAGTATTGCAATAAGAAATGTTAGGTAAGTTAAATACGTGTATCCCTCCTATAACACGGTTTCACTCTAACACGATTTGAAAATTGCGGAAGCCCTCACATAACATGGTACTTCTACAACACAGATTTTACTTTACCACATTTAGAAAATTACATTTACTCTCCTACAACACAAAATATTCATTAATTTTTGTAAATCCACACTATGGACACACAATACACACATAAATTGCATTGGGAAATACTTTTCTAAAATCAGTCATAAAGGCAATTTCGTTAGTTTGTCGTAAGAGGGAAGATATGTAGTCTATTTCCGATTTCGATTTGAAATTGAGTTAACTGAATTAATTTTGAAATTTAGTTATTGGCGACAATTGAATATTTTGTGTTTCGAACATTCAGTTCTTGGATAAAAATTAGTTTTTACTCTTCAATAGAAGAATGTGAAAGAAACGAAACATTCTTTTATTCATAAATTTTTTTGGATATGTGTTAAGGAAAGATTGTTTTTTAGGGGTTAGATTACAGATTTAATAAAGAAAGAGGAAGATAAACAAACTTTAAATGCATAAAAAAGTTCAGTGTGTGAAGTTGAATATTGTTAAAGAAAAAAAAAGTTCTCATTTTAACGAAACAGTGTTAAAAAAGATTTAATTATTAAATGAATATTATATAGCCTATATACTTTTTCTTTATTTTTGTTTTGTATATTGTTTTTTAGGGTCTTACGTATGTAGTTTTTCTTTCTTAATGTTTCCTATTATTAATATTCTTAATAAATATTAAGCTTCTTATGTGGAATTAAAGAAATTTATTTGTTTTTAATTTATTTTGGAACGTAATGCTCCTTTTATGTATTGGCTTCAGATCTCCTATAACACGGTTTCACACAATACGGTGTTTTTTAGAAGCTTATCTACCGTGTTATAGAAAGGATATCTGTAATCACTTTTTGAATTAATAAAAAGTAACGCCTATAGTCAGAAACTAAAATTCTAGTTTTTCAAGAAATAACTCAAATTTATCAAAGTACACATTGTTATGTCAATTTTTCATTATTAATCAGAAAAATATTTTTACAAATGAAAATATCATTAATTCCAAAAATTAAAATTTCCAGTAATCTGTTTAAACATTATCCAGGTAACTGTAACTATATATGGCTAAACATGTGAATTGTCATATAAAATTTAAGACTTAATAAAAAAAACAACTGAACAAAAAACTCACCTGTTAATCCCATGGCATAACCTATTTTTGTCCTCGAATTCACTCTTTTGAACTCCGTAAATCCTGTTATAAAGGATTTTAGCTACTGTATATTGATTTTTTGTTGTTTTATCCAATACAGTTTATTAATTTTTAAATTGCAATTAAAAAACTGATATACATGGAATTTTATTTAAGAATATAAATAGAATACAGTATACTTCAAATTAACCGGAAAAGTAGAAAAATTAACTTTCCAAGATATTCTCTAAAATATTTTTTTAAATTGAATATAAATAGAATACAGTATACTTCAAATTAACCGGAAAAGTAGAAAAATTAACTTTCCCAGATAATCCCTAAAATATTTTTTTAAATTCGGAATTAGAAACAATATACATTTAATATTTAAAAATAAATAAATTACTTAAATACAGTATATTCAAATGTTCTATTATTTATTAGATAAAAAATTAGAAATTTGTTTATTTGCAACAAGAAATTATTACAATATTTTTCATTCTAATGTTTATCGTAACTTGTGAAATCTCTAAAAGTGAGGATTTCCCTTCTTTATGGGCTTTTGGTGATGAATTGGAGTCAGGAAACTAGATTGAAGATCAAAAATTTTAATTTATAATTTACTATTCTATGGGCGAATATGCATTTCGCACTTCCCTAAAAAGTTGGAAAACACCTCGACAATTCACATCAAGGTTACATAGATTTTTTTTATAACCTGAAACACAAAAATGACCAAAAGTAATGAATGATTATTCTAATTGTAAACTATTGTAGATATGGATCTTTTACAGATGTGAAAATCTTTATGTGTTGGCCCTAATTAAGTGGCCTCCAGGCTCTGCTTTTATTAATCAGTATGATATCTGTTGTATTGTGATTAACTTTTATTTTTGAGTATTTTTCTAACCAAGAACAGTTTGTAAGTATTACAAACTGTACTGGATTAGAGAAATGCTCATAACATTATATCTATGTTTAGTATGTTTTATTATTTTATAAAAATAATTCCTATTTTACAGCAATGCTATCAAGTACGGTTTAAAGAAATCCATTATGTTAATATAAATACCTTATTCCACATTATATTATCTTTAATACTACAGTTTATACCAGACAAAATAAGAAGAAGAGTAAGTATTTAAAAAATATTTTTCATTACTCTTTGATATTAGACTAGCATAAATATTTATTGATTTTTTACACTGCTGGTAAATAAAATTGTAAATATATTAGATTCTAAAATGGCGAATTTAAAACACAAAACAATTTAATATTTATTATTAAAACTTCTTTCTTATTGTTCATTGTATTTTAGTTCATACAATTTTCTAAATAATGAAAAAAGGAAAAGTTTTTACAATATACAGTTTTTATTATGATTTAACATAATTTGCAATTAAGTCATTTCACATGCAGGCTAAATTCATGTATAACCTAAATAAGTCAATTCAGGACCTCATATTATAAGCCTAATGCTTCATTAAAAATATATATCAAATCAAAAACATCTCATATGTAAAAAATAAGCCAAGTATAGTATTACCGAAACAGGATATTTGTTAGATGCGGTTATTTTGGTTGATGTTATCATATTATTTTCTTAAATTCGTCAAACAAGTAGTTTCATCTAAACTTGTTGCAATTTAGATGCAACTTGTTTTAGGATTTAAAAAAATAATAAGATAACATCAACCAAAATAACCACATCTAAATTTTCACAAATATCCTGTATTGGTAATATTGTACTTGGCTTATTTTTTTACATATGAGATGTTTTTGATGGGATATCATGTACTTTTTAGATGATAGTTATTTAATTAGAAGGACATTTATATCGAGTTGAATTATTGTGGCATTAGAGGATCTCAAGTAATCTAAGGAATACCTACTTCCCAAATTTCATCGATATCGATTGAACGAGACGAGAAGTAAAAGAGTTAGTGATAAACAGGCTTCCTACTTTATTCATTTTGGCCTTATTGGGCTGCACTTCTTTAGAAAGAATTAATTAACATAAATCACATTTACATCCCAGATTTCTTCGAAATTGGACAACGATGTGACCTATAGAGACCATTTCTAGAGAAGAAAATCATCGTCTTCTATACCTTTTAATTTTAGCCAAACTGGGACAAAATTTTTAGATGATTTTAAATGAACTACGCTATGCCTATATTCTGAATTTGATCAAAATCGGTTAAGCAATGCGATATGTAAAGGCATTTATAGAAATCGGATCCCCTTTCCCCCTTTGTTTTCACCCAATTGTGCTCAAATTTTCAGGGGACCTCAAGTTAACTAAGAAACACCAATATTCCAAATTTCATCGATATCGGTTAAACGATGCGACCGGTAGATGTGTCTGCATAGGAGAAGGAGAAGGAGAAGAAGAAAAATGACGCTCTTTTGTCGATTTTTGCAATTTTTAAACCGCTCTAATTTTATTATTAATTGATATCATCCTTCAAATTTAGCAATATATCCTATTGAATACTTTTCTCAAAATGTAATTGTCAGATTAATAATATTTAACTTGGGACCAAAGTTACAGTTGAATTTTGGCTGTAATGACTCCTGTAATAATAGTCAGTCAGCGACTACTGTACTTGGCTTAGAGTCACATTCGTGCCTCTTGATCTCATATACATTTCACTCAAATTGAGCTACATCATATGCTGTTGTAATCGTTATTTATGATTGTTTCAATATGTTACCATCAAAATTAATATGGATTTACATATAATATCATATAAACGATTCATATTATAGCTACAGATGCAATAATTTTGAAAAAGATTGATTTTTGATACTATTCGATACATTTTTACGAAGAATCGATACTATCAGATAGTTTCCTGGAAAATATCAGCAGTTATAAGTTACAGTTTCAAGTTTATTATCTTCTGCAATTGATTAAAAATAATTCAGTAGAAATATATTTATTAATATTACTGTATATTAAGCAAATTATTAGTAGCATCTGCTTAAAACTCATTTTAAGCAGATCTGGGGATTAGAAAGTACTCACAAATTTAAAAATTTATTTTAATAACATAAATTAATTCAATTTTACAAGATAAGAGTCCAGTGGAAGATCAAATACACTTAGATTTTATTCCCTTCAGTAGACTTTGTTTATCAAAAATAAAAAATTGTTAATCAACAATTCTATTTCTACGTATTGCATTAATACAATAGAGTTATCTGATTGAAATATTCAAAATTGAAGAATTTTGCTTATAAAATTAACATTTAAACCTATCGTATCATCAGAAATGCAAAACTTATTTAATTATATCAAGGAACAGAGAAACATGAATTATTAAATATGGGAATTATGTACGAAGCGCAACTCAGTATTAATACTGTATATTATTACAAATCTGATTTCATCCATACGTACAGCTCCGGCCAAAAAGTTTGTCACCTCACCGGATACGTTCGGCTTCCTTACAATACTCGGATTCAGCATGCAGTAGTTTCCTCAGCAACGTAGGCACTAATGTGCTGGCAGAGGGATCGTCCATTACGTAGTTCGCTAGCAACAAGGGGTAGGGTTCTGATAGCGGCAAGAGAACTGTGACGTGTTTAAAATGAATATTAAAGTTTTCATAGAAAACGAATGGCGGACTAATATTATGGCTTTCGTAATAGATAATAAAAAACTATGTGCGATAGGGGGAAGTGATAATTTTCCCTGAAATACTAATCGAGATGCAGGGATGAGGATGACGTAGTCAAACGATGTGCTATGATACTGAAGAAAGGATTAATTAACATAAATCACATTTACATCCCAGATTTCTTCGAAATCGTTCAAACGACGTGACCTATAAAGACATCTCTAGAAAAGAAAATCATTTCTTCTACACCTTTTAATTTTAGCCCAATTGTGCCAAAATTTTTAGATTATTTTAAATGAACTACGTTATGCCTATATTTTGAATTTGATGAAAATCGGTTAAGCAATGCTTATGTAAAGGCATTTATGAAAATCTGATCCCCTTTCCCCCCTTTGTTTTGGCCCGATTGTGCTCATATTTTCAGTCCCTCAAGTAAACAACAAACACCTATATTCCAAATTTCATCGATATCGGTTAAACGATGCGACCAGTAGAAGTGTCTGCATAGGAGTGGAAGAAAGAGGAGGAGGAGGAGGAGAAGAAAAATGACGCTTTTTTTGTCGATTTTTGCAGTTTTTAAACCGTTCTAATTCTATTATTAATTAGATATGAAACTTCAAATTTAGCAATTTATCCTATTGAATACTTTTCTCAAATGCAATTGTCAGATTAATAATATTTATCTTAGGACCAAAGTAACAGCGAGTTGAATTTTGGCTGTAATGACTCCGGTAATAATAAGCTGTAATGACTCCGGTAATAATAGTCAGTCAGTGACTACTGTACTTGCTTAGAAACACTGCCCTCCTCTTGATTAAATTCATTTCAGGGGTTTCTCATATATTGCAGTTTAGTGGCCACAATACGAATAAATTAGACATTGCTCAGAAATATCCATATCAAATTTTATTTAAAATCGAACAGAAAAGGGTCAGAGATTCTTTCTTTTGCCGCAAGGTAAAAGAAATTAGAGATAAAAAGTAGTAGTTACAAAATATTAGAAGGAAAACTTTTCCAAATACGATCTTCGTTTGTCAGGTAAGCAACTGCTGTATTTATAAATTAGAAAAGAAATACTGTATAGTATTATGGTTTACTTTCCTTAAAGTTGCCTGTGATTATCGATCGGCAGGAGGATATATAAAATGGCGGCTGAATGTGATACTCTATCTATCTAGGGAATCTAATACGCTTTTTCTCTCAAAAGTTGTGCTTACAATATACAAGCGGTCCTCAACTTTCGTACTTAATTGGTTCCTGAAATGTGTGCGAAAGTAGAGCAATGTTAAAAAAATAAATGGAAAAATGTTTTAAAATACTTTACTTATTTTACAATATTAGCAATGTTTGAAATATATATTTTACATTAAAACAGATAAACTGACAATACACAACATAACAAAAGAGGGGAGAGTGATTATAAGGAACTACGCGCCACTTTTGGGATATATATTCTTATGCTTTTTCTCCTACTCAATGGTTATTATCGTATTTATTGCCTATATGTAAACCTAATAAAGATCCTAACTCATTTTCATCTTATCGTCCAATTGCCATTTCATCTGCTTTCTTGAAGATTTTTGAGAAAATGATTTTAAAGATTTTCTTATTTAATACTAAAAATTACGTATCACCTAATCAGCATTATGCTTTACCTAATTCTTCATGTGTAACTAATCTACTTCATATAAAACAAATTATATTAAACAACATGGAGAAATTGATTGACATTTATGTGGCTTATCTTGACCTTTCTGCTGCATTTGATTCTATTAATCATAATCGCCTAAATGATATTGCTTCGATTAATTCTTCTTTCTGTAAATGGATATTTAACTATTTATCAAAAAGACAGGCTTGTATAAAAGTTGATAATCTTATTCTGATTTTTTATAAGGATCTACTCTTAGCGCAGTTTTATTTGTTATATATTTAGACCCACTTCTTCGTTTAACTTCTTCAGTTGTTCTTGCTTATGTTGATGATCTAAAAGTTTTTAATTCTATTCATTCACTTTTAACTACAGATTTAAATAAGATAAATAATTGGTTATCTAATAATTATTTAACATTAAACAAAAATAAGTCTCATGTTTTATATTTTTCTAATCGTTATACTGTTCCAAAATATATTTACATTGATGGTACCTTGATGTCGTTTGTAACTGAAATAAATGATTTAGGTGTATTTTTTGATGATAAACTCTCATTTGTAAAACACATTGATATTTTGATTAAGAAATTAAAGATTAAATATGGTATTCTTTATAGGAACTTGCATTATATAACATCTTATGAAGCAAGGAAAATTGTATTTTTTGCTTTCATTGTCTCCTTAATAGATTATGCTATAGTAATATGGGCTTCTGCCCCACTATCACACCTACTTAGACTTGAATGTTCTTTTTTACAGATTAAAAATCTACTTTTTAATAATTTTAGTAATAATTTCGTTATTGAAAGTGATGTTAAATTGATAACTATCAGAAGTCGATTGTACTTATTTGATTACTTGTTATTTTATAAATCTGTCAAAGATGGTTTTTATGATTCTAACATATTTTTAAGTGTTTCTCCTAGACAAATGAGACATAGACAATTATTTCAATGTAATAGATGTAAACTTAAAATATCTAGGATCATTTTTTCATCGTGTCGTACAAAATCAAGCACTTCTGAAATATGATATTTTTAACTGTACTCTAAAAAATTGGTCTGAAATGTTGAGAAGTGATTCTCTTGTTAATGTTTATTCTTTTTGATCTAGATATTTTGGTTAGTACTTGTTTGTATTGTGTTCTTTTTTCAGATAGTGTCCGATTTTAAAAAATTCGGATTTAATTTTTTAAAAAATTAAATCTTGGCTATTAATTTTTTAGTTTCAGTACAATCAATTTACTATGGCGTATCACACATTTAAATTCTTAAACGTTGTTTCTGTTACAGTAAATAAAATTTAAAATCTTCCTCCTATTATGGATTAAACTCATTTTATTTAAATGTATTAAACTAATAAAAAAGAAATGTTACGTATTTACATTAGCATATCTATGTAACATAAATGCATAACTTATTGTTTAAAAGTTATTACAATAAATTATTTCTCATTTAACTCATTATTAAAGTTGGTCCTGCTTCTGGCAATAATCGGGTTCTCAGGGTATTCGTAAAGTTTCTCTCTCCAAAATGATCACTGCATAAATATTTCGCTTTTCTACTTGAGCTTTTGGTTTACCTTTCTCAGCCATTTTTCCAGTCTACTCTCAATGAAAATTAAGAGTAAGAATATTTCTGGTAATTGTTTAGAGTCACTATCATTGCGACATTCAAATTAACTTACCTCTCAGGTTCCTTAATTAATTGGAAAGTTAAAAATCGACAATTTGCAATTACTCATGTTATTATACAGTGAAGCTTCACAAACTCTAACGTCCTTTCCCATTTGGTTAAATTAAAAAAAAACAATGAAAATAAAATAACTTTAAAATAGATAAAATAAAATAATAATGGCGACAGCTAAAACCCACGTGCTTAAACATTACTATATCTCAACAGAAATAATTAGTTAATCTCCCTGTCAATAGGGGCAGCACTTTCGTTCATCGCTAGTGTCGCATCTTGTTTTCTTTAATCTATGGTTACTACAGTTCTTACGCGCCCCCGCAGACGCTCTTCCGATCTGTTGTTTGAAAATTTTCGGCCAATCAGTACCAGTTCCTACGCGCCCCTGTCATTTGAAAATTTTCAGCCAATCAGTATCTCAAGCTCTATCATTGACAGCATTTGAAAATTTTCAGCCAATCAGTATCTCGGGCTCTATCGATGACATCAGTAATATGGCGGAAGTTCGAAGTAAAGAAATGAAGAATGTTTTAAATTGCACTTAAAACATTTAATATATTCTTTAAATAATATTTCACTCAATAATAATTCAAATTAAATATGGAGAATTCTACAAACTATAAAAATTTATCACATGCGCAAGAAGACGCGGTCTAGATTCTAAACCTGGCTAGTTGCTGGTCTAGAAATGTACTTTAGAACCGATTTTCTAATCCTCGTCTGAGCCGCGTCTGTTAAGACGCTTCGTTTATTCAATGCAAATTTTATAAAACCATGGTTTAGACTAGTGGTCTCCAAACTTTTTTGACTACGTATCCCTAAGACAGAAAAAATAAATGGCGCGTACCCCAAACTGATTGAGCAGATATCTATTGTAATTAGTGTTTTAAAGAGGAAATAAGGCCTTATGTAATATCCAAAAAAGCTATAATTGCACATTATTTTTATTATAAACATAGATTCATATTTATTTTTCTTATTAAAATTTTATGAGAAGAATGGGCTTGCATTTGTTTAGTAATTTCTGAAAATGCTGGTTTGATGTTATCTGACACTGCGATACGAAGGTCTGGGTCCAAGTTTAATTTATTTCGATATTTTGTTTTAATACTCAGTGATCTAGCAGCTTGTAAAGTCTACAAACAATATATAAAAATTGTTTTCACTGTACCCTCAGATATCGCCTCGCGTACCCCCTGGGGTATGCGTACCCCACTTTGGAGACCACTAGTTTAGACCGCGGCCAAGGTCTAGAACGCGTTTAAACAATCGGCCCTTTGGGACATTTTGGACCAATTAAGCTGCTGTCCCAATTAAGCGAAGTAATAATAAATTCTACAATTCGCTTTAATTTTTATACTATTATTTTGTTAAATAAATATTTTTATTGTTGAATTTGTATATCTGAGTCAATTTCCAATCCCGAACCTCGGCGTCACAGATCCGTGCGCCAAGCGCGACGGTCAAATTCGAAATTCGGCCAATTTTGGCATCCCTACATCTCTTTTAACAGCGCCTACTTCTCGCGATCCTCACAATATGACGTTGATAGGATATAACCAGGGCTGCCTATTGTGTTTATCCACTAAGCACAATAGACATGTGCTTAGAGTTTCTAACAATAGGGGTTGTTAGAAATCCTAGACACATGCCTAAGCTTATGCTACTACAATTTCTGACTATAGCAATTACTGTGCTACTACTACTATTACTATTACTACTACTATTACTACTACTACTACTACTACAACTACTACTACTACAGTAGCATGGTAGCATAATAAACTATAGTAAAATGCTACTGAGTAGTAGCATTTTACTATAGTTTTTGTGGAATATCAATGCTGTGCAAAAGTTATCTATCGCAAAACATGTATACATAAAATATTTTTGAAATTAGTATGAAAAGTGAATTAAAATTTATCACAATTTAATGTTATAAGATAAAATGAACAATTAAGTCCTCCAGAGTATCATACAGAATCTAAATGAAAAAAAGACATATAAATAACATATTGATATTGAACAATACTTTGTGTCAAAATCCAAAATGTCTTTTTCAATTTTTAAATGAAAAAGGTACACATGCCTACTTAAATAATCTGTATTTTATAAGTTATAGATATAACAATTTTAAAGAAAATTTAAATTACTTACTATCTTCACTAAGACATAGATCATTATTATTTTGGATTTCAAATTCAGCCATCTGAGCATACTTATAAAGAGAATATGCTTCTTGAATATCTAATAATTTAAATATTATAATTATAATATAATTCTGAATTCACTAACATTTTAAAAACATATATATAATTACAGATGCAATTATTTTTTCAATATATTCTCAGTTTAAGAGTTCTTATTTTATGAGTTATTGAATTTAAGTTTTTTCAAGAATTAAATAACAAAAATACAAATATTTATTGCAATAAATAAATACACATTCAAAATATACATAAATATGACATAAATAAATACACATAAATATGACATTTCAAACACACACGTAATTATTTATAGCAGATACTCCATTGTCTGCTATAAAATGTGAAAAATTATAATGTAAATTAACTATATAAATAATTCCTTTTATTATATTATAATTAGCTTGATTTTAAAGACTAAGTTTTTATTTCTTTAGTTATTGATAAATAAATCAATGTTTAATCATAAACAATTCTTTTGATAGTCTTTACTTATTATTAATTTATATTCAAAATTTTATTGTTGAGAAAGTAACTCCTATTTTTAATATTATGTCTATGTAATTCACACAGAATTACTAACTAATAATATATATATATTTAATTAATTATATACATAATTAAAAGAACAATAATTGAGAGTAATACATGGACATCTGCACCCCAACTTCTTTTATTTCCAAACATTCTATATATTGTGCAAGTTGTTGTGTCTGCATAGAATATGACTATGTTCTTTCTGGGGTGTGTTCTGCCATATTCATATTTCTATTTAAAAGTTATACAGATATAATATTA
Source organism: Olivierus martensii (assembly GCA_000484575.1). Lineage (NCBI taxonomy): Eukaryota > Metazoa > Arthropoda > Arachnida > Scorpiones > Buthidae > Olivierus > Olivierus martensii. The sequence continues at coordinate 77,150 of AYEL01074363.1, read as the reverse complement.
TGATTAATTAGTTAGTATTAATAATTTTTTATCAAAAAAGCTTGGGTACCTTAAGTTTCTGAAGCTTTACTTAGTATCAAATTGTCAGCTTGAATTTTTATAAATATAAGAGTTTCAGCAACTCTAGTAAATAATAAACAATTCCCCTTCTCTTATTTTTGAATTTCTCTTTATTTTACAAACAAATATAAAATTATCAAAATACATTAGGTCTTTGACTTATGCAGTTAATTTATCCAAAATACTTCTGCATAAATTGAAAACTGTCTAAATTTAACAATGCTTAAATCTGAAATACATAAATGGGTGCATTAACAAACAGAATGTTCAAATGAACTTATGAACATTCATTTAAAAATAGATAAGACTATTTAAAGTCATAAATTATATTTTAGTAAAAAAGTAAATTGTTTAAAGAATTTTTATTTGTATTTTATAAAAGTTTAGCAAAAATAAGACTTGGGCATCGGCATATCTCTGAAATCACAAAAGTTGAAATTGCATCAATTGGGGCCTACTATATATTTAAAAATTATCAATGTTTTCAAATGAATTGATAAAGTATTTTACTATATAAGTTTAATAAATATAAAACTTGATCTTCTTTTAAAACAAAACAGCTTACAATGAAAATTGAATTATAATCTACATTATATATATTTTAATCAAATATAATCTTAATTTTATTGGTCATTATAACCTGTTTTGTATTTGTATATAAATTTAATATTAATTTAATTAATAAGAAAACATAATTTATTACCTGGATTTGGTGTAAGAATAGTTAACCCATCAACAGTACCAGTCATTTCTTTCAGATATTTATTATAATTGATTTTAATATCACTGATGAATTTATTAAATTTTAATATTGTATATTCTTTAATAAAAATACATTTCATATAATAATTTCTTATAAATAGATAATTTAAGTTCAGATAGATAGATTTAATATGAAATAATATTAATTACAATTTAAAATATAAATTGATCTTGAGGAATCTGATGGTTTGCATCAAATGATCACTAATGAAATATATTAATACCATATTAATATAATTCTTTTTGATATTTATAATTTTACCAAATAAAACATTTTCATATTTAACCTATATAAGAGAAGAGTTATGTAATATTTAGTAAAATAAACCATATTTTACTTTTATATTTACCACATTTCAATGGATTCCATTTTTGGGAAAAATTAATTATAGATTCTTCCCATCTATCAATAAAAATTAAAATTAACATATTTAATTTATATTTTCAGTAATTATATTATAACTATATTTTATTTCTCTATTTATTCTAATAAGTGTAGATATACTTTATAATATGTAACTGTTATATATTATAACAACTTTAAATTTAATAAGTTGCATTATATGTTGATTCTGTTTACAAACATGCGGGAAATTTTATTAAAAATTTATTGAGAAATTTAGAAGATTAATTTTTAAAATATTTTATGCTTTATCTATTTACTTTCTATCTTTACATTGATTTAACAGTTACTGGCACAGCTAAGGTTACTAAGACATTCTGCCACTTACATAAGTAATAAAGGAGCTGAAGCACTAAGCAGAAAAAATTCTTTTATTCTGCTTAGTGATTTAACAATTATTTAACTTAACAATATAATAACTTTAATAACTGACAATAAAGATAATACCAGAAAAATTTATTCATATTGTAATATTTCCTGAATTTCAGATATTAGAGACTATATTTTTGTTTATAAATTATAATAGGAGCAACATAAAAAAATTATTAAAATATATCTATAACAGCAGTAGTATGTAATAAGAAAAAACATAAACAACATTGATTTTTTTTATTAAATATATTATACTAATACAGATAGCAATACTACTTTTATATTTATTATATTTTAATATTAATTGGATAACTAATTGCTATTAAATACTGATATTAATAAATAAATAATTATTCTTAATTTAAAATTTGCATTTTATAAAAAAAAATATAATTTATAATATTCATAGAACTGAAAGAAAATTCATTAATCTAATATTTATTTCTCTGAAAAAATATATATTAAATATTTTTTAAAAGGAAATCTTATTCTATATTTCACATTGATCTTGGGTTTCATCAAATATCATTGAAAATCTAATAATCTATGTTTTGACATTTACAGATTAAAAATAAAACATCTATAATAAATTTTAATATTTTATTTAAATCATATTTAAATATTATAGTAATTTAATATAAAAATAATAAATTATATTTACATAAATATAGTGAAAGAAGAATAAGTTTGATCAAAAACAATAAGATTAACTTTTCTTAAATTTCTTCCATCTTTTGTTGTTATATTTTGTGGTATTCCTAACTAAATATAAAAATAAAACAAAATTAAAACAGCATGAATAAGTTTTATTTTTAATGAAATAAATAATTAAAACTTAAAAGAAATAAATTAATGAGAAAGTAAAGGAAAATATAATTAACTGAAAATTAAATACTTTTGATATTTATTTATTTATTTAATAAATATTAAATAAATATAAATTCTATTAGTACTCTCTTGTTGTAAGAGGTAATACAGAATGTGAAAGAATTAAATAATTATGAATGTTACAATACTTATAAAAGAGAAAATTATTAGTATATAAGTATTATATAAATAAATAATAGGAAACTTCCATATAACATAATACTTCTACTATATGATTTCTGTCTAGCATGATTAAAAAATTGTGGTAATTCTTGCATAACATAGTACTTATAAAATGTGGTTTCACTTTAATATGGTTTAAAATTTTCAGTAAACTTTTTAATTCTATATAACCCAGTTTCCACTATATGAGATTTTACAGAAACCTAACTACTATATTATAAGAGGGTTACCTGTACTCAAATAATGATAATTGTAAATACAGAAGGTCCCCAACTTATGACAGGGTTGCATTCAAAAATTTTGTTCATAGTTTGTGTTGTGTATGAGTTCACTTGGGAAGTTGGTCAGCAATTTGGGTGGGTGCGGGTGGTCCATACCTCAGCTTTCCTTCTTGAACTGTTCGGGGATGTATTGCTTGTATCTGTATGTAATTAGACAAATAAACTGTTGTTAACTGTTACCGAGTGTTCCTTTGTCAGGCTGTGGCCTACAGATTTAACAGTTTGATTCTGACATGACTTGAAACATAATTTTCCATAAGCACAATGTTATTAAAAATGGATGCTATGTTCCCCAACCACCACAACTCAGAATATTCAGTGTGTTTTTAAAAAACAATAGTGTGTGGTAATGTTGATAAATACTGTTTATTTTTTAAAATGAGAAAATTGTTTATTTTTTTGCCTACCAGAACTTTATAGGAGTAAAACTAAAGAAAACACAATGTAAAAATTAAGATGGAATGTTTAAGTTATTTTTTGTGTCCAAGTTTCTAGAATTGACTGCATGGTAAAGCAGTCATTTACCATCTTGAAGGATCTGGTTCAATTCCAAGTCTCATATATCATTTTTCAGGAAGGGTCCAGGCCCAGCTATACTTATTAAATCTCATCCTTCATCATTCTGGTTGATCTCACCATAGATGTTTGACAGTCTGTGAGGACTCTAAAAGTGGTTACTGCCAAAAGTATCCATTATATAATGGCTTAATTCAAATTAACCTAACCAAGTTTCTAGCAAATACTGTATAAGCAATTATGTTTTAACATCATTTCCCAATCATTGACTGATTATTACATCATGGTATCCTTTCCAGACTCAACTACAAACTGCCCACATCTGTAAGAGAGTCAGTAGGACTTTACAATAGGACAATTGATGCCTGGTCAGATTCATCAAAAATTTTTCAGAAATATGGAATCCAATTCCATGTTTCCATGCATTTAGGATGAGGTTAAATGGATCAAATCTGTACATCTAAAAATTTGAAGGTATGAGACCTGAAATTAACTACTAATATTGCATGGTGGCAATACAATATGTTTCTAATCTAGCAACAACTCGGTTATCCAGTTGATTGGACGTCATTATTGCAAAATCATTAATGGGGGCCATCATAAGTATAGATTTTTGTCATAAATAATCACTGTCATAAATATGAATCATCATAAGTCAGGAATTTCTTGTAAATTTATAAACATTACATTTAATTAGTTTACTTTATTTTCACAGAGAGTATAATGCTTGGAAAAATTGTGCAATCTAATAAAATAAATGCTTTGTTTTTTACCATGTTGAAATATCTGGTGAAATTTTAAATCATGAATTTCAGAATCATAAAATATCATTTATGAAGTATATAAAATTTTTTCAATAAAAATTATGAGAGAAAAAAAAACAAATAAATATATATATTTCTGCTTAAATATAAACAATGTCAAAAATAAAAATCAATGAATCATTAATTTTTCTTGAAAATCAATGGTTTAGAGATGTTAAATAAGTATTTTATAACATGCACAGCTATTAAATAAGTACCTTTACATCATGAAACTGCTTTCAGAATATAAGAAAAATCACACATTTCAATAAATTTTCTGATCTTAACAATCATCCAAGTAATAATAGATAAAATTATTTTGATTAATACAGTATTTATAAAAATATTCTATTAATAAAAATAACCAAATTTAACATTTACTAAAATAATTTGATGTATGAAGTGGACAATTCAATATCTTTAGAATAGATATTTAAAAAATATTGAATAATTCACTACCAACAAAACTTTACAAGTTATCAAATAAATGGCACAATTTGCAAATTCTTCACTTTCTGACATATCTGACCATTTGCTAATGCATTAATAATGCCTAATTACATTGCTCTATCAGGATTGTATGAATGAATGTGAGTAGATATCTGATCTTCACTCATTCAGAGAAATTCCCACTTTCCATTCAATGATGCTGGTTGACATAACTGTAAGAAAATTAAATATAATAAATAGATAATTTTAAACTTTTTCTAATGAGGAATGCAACTTTTTGTCAAAACAACCAGCTAAGTTCATTTTAAAAAAATTAGGCAGTTCTCTTGATAAATAATGTTTTTAACTCATTCAGAATGAACAATATTTTAAACCAATTATAATTCATTTAGCTTCATAATAATATAACATTTTAATAAATATGATGTTTCAAATAATAACAAATGAGATCAATGCATGACTTAATTTTTCAATCAAGAAGTCCTTGTTGTGAACAGCTCAATGAAGATTAGTAACATAATCAATTTTCAGCACATGTAATACACAATAATACAGATATATAAATTTAAACATATTTTGATGAAAATTTTTTCAAATTAAAGAAGGAAAGGCAAGTATATTTAAAATTCATAAGTCTTCTGGAGATTGTGAACATCATATTAAAGAACAATTGAATGGCTGAAATTATAGATGATAGATGATGATATAATTATTATGCAATTATAAATAATTGAATGGATGAAATTATAGATGATGAAAATATTAAATAATTAAAAACAAATTTTACTAAAATAATTGTTTTTTTCAAACTATGCTTGAGCATTACTAAGTACTCTGCTAGTAACAGATTACAGACAAACAAAATTTGTATGTAAGTTTTAATAAATCAGGTTTTTTATAACTCAGATACTGTTATTATTTTTGCTTCAAAAGTACTGAAATAACTTTATATACTTTATTATGTAATATATTTAACAACTGGATCAATTAAAAGTTTCTTAATTCATAGATTTGAATGAAAAGTTCCAAATATAAAGCAAGAATTTTTTGGTATAATTACTGCCATCTTGAAATACTGCCATAATATGTTAACCAATTGTAATTTTACATTATATTGATTGCTAGAGCATTCTGCTATCATATTATTTAAAATTATTAGAGATTTTGAAATTTTGTAAAATTTGAAAATGAAATTTGTTCGTAACTAGAAGAGTGCCTGTATATATAATTTGTATTATATTATGATAATTATTACACTTCTCTCTAACTTTCATTATAACAGTTGCATCATTATTACAACAAATATGTTGTGTAAAAATTACAATACCGAATTGTATACTAAATAATATATAAAAATATTTCACAAATAAGCATTTTTTTTTTTTTTTAATATAAATTCATAAATCAGATATGAACAAGATAGGGATTTCCGGCATAAAAAAATATTATTTTGAATCACAGTACAGAAACTAAACTTATATCTCAATTTAATTATATGAATGGAAATATTTAATTAAAAAATTAAAATCTAATGAAATGATACTCACAGATTTTACTCCAACTAAAAGATTGATATGTTCTCCATCAATATTTTGACCATTGTTAATGATATCAGCTAAAGAATAATATTGATTAAATTTTGTTGGAAAATGAATTAAATAATTCAATTTTTCTTGTGCTTCGAAATATATATTTACTTCACTATGTTTAGCACTAATATTTAAATGAAAAGGACTGAAATAAATTAAAATTATATTTTAAATGAATATTCAACTCTTACAATATCAGTTATATATTGATTATTATATAAAAATAAAATTTTTTAATTGAAATCAATAATTTTGTATTTGATTTACATATTCTAAAAATATTAATACAGGTAGTCCTTCATTTACAGTGGGGTTTGGTTCTAACCCTACTGTCTTAAATCGGAACAGATGTAAGTTGTAAATGCCCAAAATTTATGGATTTCTCATTACTAATGTTTACTAAGACACTATATATTATCTTAATAAATATAATAAACACATAACTACAAGAACCAAATACAAGAAAGGACACTTTCTGTATATCAGGCCATTGGGTCAGAAACTCAAACATATAGAATTATTTTGACCAATCACAGAATTTATTAATTATATCACTATTGTAAGTACAATTGGTCATAAATCGAGATAGTTATAAGTTGAGAACTACTTGTATAATCTATATATTAGTTATTAAAATAATATACTAGTACATTACACACAAATACATAATTATATGCATAATTGGTAGAGAAGGTTATAATTCACAAGAGCATTTAATATTTCAGCTTTACAAATAATAGCAATACTAAACAAGCTAATCAATTTCAATGTATATAAAATAAGCAGAGAAATAAAGAGATTACATTATATTGTTATAAATATCAAAAATCTGTGAAAAATATACAATAAGCAATCTGTATTTTTTAATTATATAATACTGCATTTAACAGATGTATTAGAGGCGTGTTTTTTTTTCTTTTAATCAAGAAAAGAACCAGATGACCCGTAGAAAAAACTTTTTACAAAAGAAAATATGGGTCGAAAACACAGATTGCATTTAAAGCATTACCTCTGTATTTGGTTTGGTGGAACATCTTTACGTAAAAAACATCAAAAAATAAAAAATAAATTCGTATACTGTACAGATTTTAAAAAAAAAATATTTTACCACATCTTATATATCTGTGGATAAGTTTAAACAGTTTAGATGGTATCTAGGAATGAAAGGTTGGCCGGAATATTTGAGAATTCACGAATGATGTTTTTATACATCGGAATAATGACGTTGTTATGTCCTATTTGAATGCGTTATAACAGCGTTAAAAAATGAGTAAAAAGTCGTGATCTTAAGGGCTGAAAGAATTAGAAGATTCATGACCTAATGTCCTTACAGAAAGCGATGCTGCATAAGGTAATGACTTAAACGAAAGCGAGTATACACAAACCGTCTGTATTAACCTACTTTGTGGAAAATGTTTTTAAGAACAATGAAGCCAAAATGTTTTGCTTGAAAGAATAGTTTCGATAGAAGTATAGGGTGTAACTCGTAATCATTAGACTGTAGAAGATCTATGTGAGCGAGAGACATATATAAATCCGCAAGAATCTTTCTAGTATAAACTGTATTTGTTCCGGTTATAATAATCTGATCTAATCTTATCTACGGTATACTTTAAATTCTGCTGTGTTCAAAACAAAATTTTCCAGTAACTCGAAGACAAATTTCATGCCCAATTTATCGTATTTGTAGAAGATAAGAGAGATATAAACTGTACTGTATATTTTGTCGGATGGAAACTTGAAATTTAAACCTTACGGTTCATTGACATCATTAAAAATGTACCTAGAATACCAGTTTACGTAGAAAAATATATTTGATCCTGATAAAATTCAATATTTTTGGATTCATTTAAATGCATGGTTGATGACAGATTTTATAGGTCACTGACCTCCATCGTCTTTTAATCGTTCTGGTTTAATTGTCAAGACGCTTTTTGATAGACCGTCTTAAAAACTTGAATGATTTTTCCCATCTTGTTTAATATTTATGACCGCATCGGTAAATTTTATCGACCGACCTTTGTCGATTCCTTAAAAGTATAGCTCTAACTGTGCGATATGTAATTCAAGGATTTTACAATGTTGTCTGTCATCATCGATCTAGTTCCCTATAAGGTAACTTCGTTACAAAATGTTATGCCGCATTTGGAGAAAAAATTAAGAATATCCTAATATTGCCATTTTTTTTCCGCCATTGCGAATCATTAGTCACGCAAAAACTCATGGCAGAATAATTTTCGCTTTATTAGAAGTAATGGATTTGATATCAAACCTGCAAAATTTTCCCGGTAGATGAAACAATCCATCATTAAACAAATAGACCTTAAAACCGAATTGCGTAAAAGAAGGTTAAGAGTTAGTCCTTGACCACTTAACCCGTAATATTCTAATAACTTCGATTAGACAAACGGACGAACTTTTTTAGCGACATATTTATGCCCATTATGCGCGTATTGTTTAAAAAGCGGCGATTATTAAGTTTAATAAATCACTCTAGAAAAAATAATGCAAGCATATTGTTTTCCGACTTCCTGTAGAGTTAAATTTAAGTAAAGACAGAATAAAATGTCATCGATACGTATCTGTTTGGGCCATTTCCGCAACTGTATTTTTGATACGATGCAAAATGTTATCTAACTTCATAAGGAATAAAGTTCTCGAAATCTAAACATCAGATAATAACATTGAAAGATAGTTAAGAAGATAGGCTTATCTCAATCTATATAATTACAGATTAGTTACATAAAATATTATATTTTTAAATAAATAATTTCTTATACGGTTAATTTTTTCTTATAAAAAATTATTTATAGTTTGAACAACAATTTTTTTCGTATTAAATGGAGATATAGGCCAAGCGATAAAAATCTGCCAGAGGGCAGCACGTATTTTGTGTCGCGAGTCGTCTGCTTTTCGTCTGCAGTTTATCATTTTTTTTTGCTGTCTAGCTGTCATTCAGAATTCACAAGGTAAAAATAAACTGTTATCTAAAAATACACTGTAAAGAATTATTACAGTCAAGATTTGGTAAGATTATAGAATACCTGATACACGATGAACCTTATAATAATAAATCAAAATTCTGTATTACATAACAATCTAAATTAAATATAATACAATATTCTGTTTATGAATTGTAAGTTTTACTAAAGTTTATTTAAATGTTGATTCTTGATGAAAATATAAACTTCAGTGTGACTTTTACAAGGAATTCTAGCATATATAAGATATCATTTTTACAAGATATTCTAGCCATAAAATATATATTTTAAATTCAAAACATCATTCAATTTGAATAAAAGTTATTAACATTTTTATTCACTAACTACAAAAAATAAATATGAAATTTTGAAATTAAATAAATATAAATTACAAAATTATAATACTGGAAAATTAATTTTATTATAATAATATAGTCAAAGATAATATTATACAATAAATATTATTATAATAAATTAAAAAATATAATAATTTATGAATTTTTTATAAAATTCTTTAATAAATAATTTTAATACTGATTTAATAAATAATTATATTGTTTTTTCCATGTTTTTGATATAGGTATTATTAAAAATGAATCCTGAACAGAGCCGAACTAATTTTACTTTTGAAAATAAAACAATACAGATTTGTGATTTATCACCAATGATTATGGATGCTGTAATTGTTGGTATTGTGATAACAAAACAGGATGTTAGAAGTGTTCAGACTAAAAGAAGTTTGTGAGATTTTAATAGATATATAAATTAATCTAAATTAATATACTCAATTTTTTATTGACATCAAAGATTTTTTTTAAGAAAAAAAATAATTTGGTAACATTTTTGCCTTTGATTCTTTCTTGGCTTGAATTCTTACATTTTGTGTTTGTATATAATATAATAAATAAAGCTAGCAATGTAATTAAGCTAAAAAATATTCATTTACTTTTTGAATTAATAAAATTATCTTTGAATATTTTAACTCAAAAATGTTCAGATTGAATTTGAAAGCTATTGATTTCTTATTTTTAAATTCTGATCCTATATAAGATTTGTTTATAATATAGCAATAAATAAAAATATTGATGTGAAAATTAACTGTCATGTATTTTTTGTATTATTTTTTATTAGTAAACTCCAGAAAAAGAATAGATTGCAATTGTTATTCATTTGATCAAATAATGAAAATAATTCTGATAAGTGCAAAAATAGTAAATAACAAATTTTTACAAATCAACAATAACTTTATTAGCCACTTAACGTCTACAGTATCATATATGATACAAACCCTTTAACTCATTATTATTATTATTAATATATTTATTTTTTATACCAATTGACTATTGTGTTATATGTAATACATACCAAACAAATGAAATACCTGAATAATAGTGCCCTCTATAATTTATTTTGTAAATTATCAGAAAGTGCTGACTTTTTTCTTTTGAAGTATTGCCTAATGTTACTTATTTGATACAAACCCATAATAAATTATCAGAAAGTGCTGACTTTTTTCTTTTGAAGTATTGCCTAATGCAAATAAAAAATATCTCACATAATCAAATAACAATTATCTAGTATGATTTCTACACAAAATAAGAGTAAAAAAATACCTTTTTCAATTTTTTTTAAACTTAATATCAAAATTCAGACATTAAGTGGTTAAAGTACATTTAGATTTATTCTCATCATCAATACAAGATTATCTTATATATTACTAATGTTGGATACAAAGACCAGAAAGCATTTGTTGGTTTGTGAAAGGTTGTATTGCTTTTTAATATTCAGATATAATTTAAAATTAGAATAGTGGTATACAATATATAAAGATTGATTATTATACTATTATCCTATATATCTAATTATATCATAGATAATTATTTTTAAAATTATATGTTATATGAATAAAATTTGATATATAAATAAGCCTTAAATATCAAAATTATTTTACTTCAAATTATATTGTTTTTCTTTATTTAAATCATAATAGCAGAAAAGTAAAAAATGTAAATGTTAGGTTTTTATTTAATGTTTATTCCTTTCTGATAATAAGTTAAAGACAATCTTCGATAGAAATAGTCAATGAAATAAACAACTAAATAATCAATGTATTATTATGCAATTGTGTATTTTCATCTAAGATTGTCTTTTTCTTATAATAATAAGAAAAAGACAATCTTTGATGAAAATACACAATTGCATAATAATACATTGATTATTTAGTTGTTTATTTCATTGACTATTTCTATCAAAGATTGTCTTTAACTTATTATCAGAAAGGAATAAACATTTAAATAAAAAATCTTTGGAATGGCAAATCTTTTTAAGGGTACATGCCAAAATTACGATAGCTAAATTTTTGTAAAACTATATCTTGTGTGCCAATCTGAATGTTAATTTAATTAAAAACAATAATCAGTTTTTGTGTTTTTTCAACATCATTTTGGACATGTTTGCCGTAGTTTGCCATCTCTTTCTTATAACATGAAAAGAATAAACATTAAATCAAAAGTTAACTTTTTTGACTTGTCCATTTTCTCACTATTCAAAAAATAAAATAATAAATAATAATATTTTTTCATACATTTTACATGAATAAATGTATGAAAAATAAAATAACCATATCAATAAATTTTAGAAAAATTCAAAAACTTTTAAGTTTATATTTCCTTATTACTGGAATGATATACTGTGTATAGATTTGCTTGATAAAGTAATTCATTAATTTGGTATTGAGCACTTTGAGATTTTTTTTATATTCTATACTGTAATGCCAAAAATAAAGATATGAACACTGCCACCCTACATATGACATAAACATATCCCATTCTGTATTCATCTATTTACATATTGGGAAATAATAATTCTTGTGTGTTTGCAGCCTACAATCAGAATAAATAAATGCTTACATACAGTATAAACAGAATTCAAGAAATGCAAATTTATGGATTTTAAAAGAGGCTTTAAAATGGATGTCTCCATCACAGAAACAGCTAGAATATTTGGCATTTTTTGTTTGGAAGTGTCACTGGTATACAACAAATGGAATTTAGAGTGAATAATGAGTAGCAATTGCAAAACTAGCAGCATCCAAGAAACTGGTGGATCTGAGAAATGAAAAAAGGATGTCCAACTTATAGGCAGATACAATTGCAACTCTGGCCACATCTTATAACCAAGGCAATCTGCTGCTTATCTCCAATAGGACAATGCAACATACATTACATAGATTGAGATATAACAGCAGACATCCCATCTGATACCACAAGAAACAGCATTTCATACAGTCTGAGTCTGCCAGGAAGGGCAGACTCAGACTGTGAATCAATGAAAAAATGTGCTGGTCCAATAAGTTTCATTTCCCAGAATTCCAGATCTTCATATTGCTATCATTTTTTAATATTTAAATATGATATAATCTTCCAGATTTCACATAAATAAAACTGTACAGTATTAGCCGGTTTATTAGAAAGTCAAAGTATTTTCTATTTGATAATTGCTATTTTCAACGCTATTTATTTGATACAAATGTAATTTGCGTAACAATGTTGAAAAAAAATTTGGCTTTATTTACTTAATATTAATTCTTGCAGAATATTTTTGCTTTATTATTATTCTTTGAATAATAAAAAACAAAAAAGTTTTCTAATTTTAAAATGCCAAAAAATTTTCCAGTTTTGTCATCAAACTATTATGGCATTAATTAAAGCTGAAATGGCAGAACTTCCTCTTCAGCTCTTCCTTCAAGGAGCATTAGCTACTGGACAGATAAGATTTGAAAATCCCTTCAGCTTAGTCCATAGATTCATGTTACTGTCATCACATTTTTATCTGTCCATTAACAGTCTTCACTAGAAAATCAGACTTGTTGGACAAACACATTTTTCCATTGGTTCCATTGAACATTGATCCCTGATTCTACCAATCCTGGCACTGTAGGAAGTGCTGCTTTCTGTGGTGTGGTGTCAGAATGAGATGCTGGATGGGATGTCTTCTGTTATATCAGAGTCTAGGCAATATACATTACATTGCTCTATTAGAGATAGGCAGTTGATTGCCTTAGTTGTAGGATGTGGCAAGACTTGCAACTGTACCCTGTCTGTTTGCCATAAAAGTCACACATGTTTCTCTTACATGTTGAAATGACTTGCCACATCCTATGCAAAACTAGCAGCATCTTGCATGCTGCTAGTTTTGCAATTTCTACTCATTTCTCCTTCAAAATTCCATTTATATATCTAAGACATTTCTGAACAGGAAATGCTAAGTATTCTAGCTGTTTCAATAATAGAGGCACCCATTATAATATATCTTTTAAAATCCATCAAATTGCTTTCTAAATATATTTATTAGATTTGGAGATATAAACACTGTGATGATCACAAGATGGGAACAAACACTGAGAAGGAACAATTCTTTTTTCAGTGTTTGTTCCCATCTTGCAATTGTCCTGGTGTTTATATATTCAAATCTGACAAATGAATATATATATGAATACTATTGAAAATGTAAAAGAAAAGAGGTGAAATATTCAATGTATGACTGCCTTTGGATTATTTGTTTGACAAAATTGATGAAGGCTAGTTAATTAGACAAAAATGCATATTTTGTGTCAATAAAGAGCAATCAAAAATTTATCAATGAAGTAAAGATTTTTTTCCCTTCTCTGAAAATAGTCTTATTTTGATTCCAAGAACATGACTTTCTTCTGGTTGATGATTAGATTTATCTGAAGCAGCACTTATCCTGGCTGTTATAGATCATATTTTCAATTCCATCATTCAATATCATTTTAATAAATAATATAATTAACTATAAAAATTATTTTATTATTTATTTATCATTTTATTTTTTTTTATGTATTTTTTTACATATAATCATATTAAGTTTAATAAAATGTTTAAAATATCAGTGAAATATCATTTATGAAAATCATCCAAAATTATATTAAAAGTAGACAAATAATTTTTATTCATGATATTTATCTATTATTATTTTTTTATTGATTAATTTTCAGAACCTGGAGTAGAAAGATATGTTTTAGGATTTACATTAAGAGATTCTCCAAATGATACAATAAATATAACTTGTTGGGGTGATGAACATGATGTACATAAAATTAGTAGTAAATTCCAAATCATGGATGTAGGTAGGTATACATTTATCTTATAATAATTTTTTATATTCTGTTTTAGTTATTTTATAAATATTTTTATTTATTACTGGTAATTATTTATAAGTATATTATTATAGGGATTATTTTTGCAAATTTTAACTCAAATTTTTGAGTTAAAATTTAATGAATATAATATGAGTAAAAATGAATTTTGAAATGAATAAATAAATAAATATATATATATACTGGAAGATATTTCAAAATTCATCATAGGTTGGACAATACTTGTAATGAAGTAAACTGAAAGTTTGAAGTATGGGAATCTATTGACTGAGCACAGAAACTTCATAATAAATTTAAAGATATAAAATCTGGATCTTTCAACTAAAAGTTTAACTTGTTTCCACATAACCAGTTCTTTACTTGAAAAAATAAACAATTAAAAATTAAATATGTTTAACAGTAAAGATTGTTCCAAAAAAGTTTATTAAATTTTGCTTTAGATATCATTCAATAATTTTTTGATCTAAATTTCTGATAGTTCAATTATTTGATTTCTAAATTTGCAGTTCTCAGTTCTTATAATATAGATATAAAATATTATAGGTAGTCCTTGACTATGACCATACATAATTATGATGATGAAATCTGTTAATTCTGTAATTGGTCAATGCAATTCAATATATTCAAGACCCTGAATCAATGATAAGAAATATGGAAAGCATCTTTTTTTTTTGTATTAGATACTTTTAGTTTTTGTTATTTATGTTTATTAAGATAATATTGTAATGTTATTAGAGTAATGTTATAATGTTAGAAAATATTAAAAGTGAGAAATCCATAAATTTTGGACATTTTTTGCTTCTTACCATTCTGACTTATGACAGCGAGTTCGAAACTGAACTCCATCATAAGTCAGGGATTATTTATATTTATTATAATGCTTAAATTATCAAATAATCATATTAATTTATATATTTTAAATTCTAAAATAGAAATTAACAATATATGATTATTTTTTAGTACAAATCAAAAATCCTCAAATACAATTGAAACATTCTGCTAGTTCTGATGATCGATACAGACCAGATGTCAGCAGGTATTATTATTTAAATTTGATTATGTATTATGCAACTTTTATCAAGAGAGTTTTCTTAATTTCATATGTTTTATAAGTAAATATGAAATGATTCTTGAAATGTCTATATAAAAAGAGTTCCAGTCAGACCATACTTAGCACAGGTGTTAGAGGTGCCAGTCTGAGCAGCACAGATATAAAGGGCCTTAAACTATATATATACACAAAGTATTATTTGAAACTTTAAATTTTTAAATGATGCAAAATGACTATTAGGTATATTTAACAAACACGTGAAAGCAGGATTATATGTATATGGATTCTTGAAATGTCTATATAAAAAGAGTTCCAGTCAGACCATACTTAGCACAGGTGTTAATTAGAGGTGCCAGTCTGAGCAGCACAGATATAAAAGGCCTTAAACTTAAATTTGGCAATAAGTTTTTAAGAACTTGTGGATTTTACTTTGAAAAATTACAATAATGAATATCAAGATCAAATTAAATTACTTGAATAGATTATATAAAAAATATCAACAATTTTTACCTTCATTGATCTAAAATAACAATATGCCATGACTAATAACTAAAGTGACCATAGTCCCGTTTTTAGGTAGCCTGTCCCGTTATCCCCAAACACAGCTGAAATGTCCTGTTTTCAGAAAGAGAGCAACCCATATGTAACTAATTCAAAAAAAACCCATAGTCCCGTTTTTAGGTAGCCTGTCCCGTTATCCCCAAACACAGCTGAAATGTCCTGCTTTCAGAAAGAGAGCAACCCATAGTAACAAATTCAAAAAAAGGCACAAGAAATAAAAAAATCTGATAGTAGCACCTAGATGACAGCAATCGATCACACAATGAGAGTAAACAGCATTTCTTGTAATGTAATATTATACATGTGTCAATTTAAATTTCTTGTATGCAAACCTTTCATTTCAACAATGGCTAAAGGTAAGTGCACTTTTAATGTTAACTTACAAACTAAGTACCTGTTTATAAAACAGAGAAGTATTCCATTGAATGTCAGATGTGAAAAGTGTCGTACAAAATTTAGTGTAACTCATGGAGGTGCCAGCAATATTGAGCAACATTTAAAATCTGAAAAACATAAAAATTCCAATCTTGCTGCTACTTCAAGTTCTTTGATGCTTAATTTTTTAAAAAAAGGGATTCACCAACTTTGAAAGATCTGTAAGTAGCTGCGATCGAAGGCACCTGGGCTTATCATACGGTGCAAGAGAACCACAGTTTTTGCTCAAACGATTTTGCTTCTAAGTTAATTCAAATGTGTTTTGAACAGAAATTTAGATGTGCTCAATTTAACCAAAATACATGCTTGAAAAGAAATTCAAAGTGTAATGGATGTATTGATTGAAAAAGGGATTTATTAATTGTAATAATTCAAACGTGTTTTGAACAGAAATTTAGATGTGCTCAATTTAACCAAAATACATGCTTGGAAAGAAATTCAGTGTAATGGATGTATTGATTGAAAAAGGGATTTATTAATTGTAACCAAGATACAGAAGTTTTTGATAAGTTTTCACTTATTTCTAACTACGTTATACCACAAAAAGTGATAGAATGGAACACTGGGAATGTTTCAACCAAAAGTCGTTGGGTGGAATTGTTCAAACACTTTCACTCCAATAATTTGAATCATACAAACTTTCGTATAATTATTGAATATATTTTATGTTTGTCCAGCATTAATGTACCCATAGAAAGAGTCTTTTCTCTTATGAATAAGTTATGGACTAGTGAAAAAACACAACTACAAGTTGCAGTTCTTAAAACAATGCTAATTATCAAAGTAAATTGTAAAAAATTTAACTTTCGTATAATTATTGAATATATTTTATGTTTGTCCAGCATTAATGTACCCATAGAAAAAGTCTTTTCTCTTATGAATAAGTTATGGACTAGTGAAAAAACACAACTGCAAGTCGCAGTTCTTAAAACAATGCTAATTATCAAAGTAAATTGTAAAAAATCCTGCCAAGAATTTCATTCTTATTTGAAATCAACACCAAATATACTTAAGCAAATTTGTTCTTCAAAAAAATATAAGACCACATAAATTCTTTATTTTCACATGTTCATTCCTGTAATTTTCATTAATAAATATAAGCTATAAAGAAATACATTTTCTTGAATACACATACTATTACCTAAAAACTAGATGATGTCCCATTTTGAGGAAAATAAATATAAGCTATAAAGAAATACATTTTCTTGAATACACATACTATTACCTAAAAATTAGATGATGTTTCATTTTGAGGAAAAAATAAATGGTCATGTTACTAATAACCAAGTAGTGATCTTTCTTGCTTCTCTCAAGAGAGGACAATTAAATTGTTATTAAATATAAATATATTATATTGTTCCAATATTTTTTAGCAATAGTTTACCCAGGCTCTAGTAATTGCATTTGTATGGTATATGCATATTTTAAAATTCTTTTCCTGGTTGAACATCCTACAGTTTACCTTGGCTAATAGCATTTTGGCCTGGAGAAGGGTAAATATGATTCTGGATCTACTGCTATTATATTGGAACAAGATTATATTGTCAAAATGAAAACAAAGCTAGAATTATAAAATGGAGAATCAATTCTAGCTTTGACACTAAAAGTGAACGGAAATAATCTTTCAGTTAAAAATTTTTTCAGACATGCTTTGTTTGAAAAAATTTTTAACTGAAAGATTATTCCTGTTCACTTTTAGTGTCAAAGCTAGAATTGGTTCTCCATTTTATAATTCCAACTCTTTATCCTTGTTGTAGAGAGTGTCACCACGGGTAGGGATTTTGGTTTTGAGTTCCTTCCTCTGGCTGAAAAA
This sequence comes from Olivierus martensii, assembly GCA_000484575.1. Taxonomy (NCBI): domain Eukaryota; kingdom Metazoa; phylum Arthropoda; class Arachnida; order Scorpiones; family Buthidae; genus Olivierus; species Olivierus martensii. The sequence continues at coordinate 58,844 of AYEL01074363.1, read as the reverse complement.
ACTCAAAACCTTAAGGTGTGAGATTTTGTACTGATGGTTGAATGGTAGTTAGGATAGCACAAGATGCAGTATCATTAATGACCTCTTCAAGGCACCATGTGAAACCTTGTGTTTAGCTTTCCACCTATATTGGAGAATAAAGAGGTGGTGACTGTTTTCTCTTCCAGTTTTTTAGACTTGCATGATTATTAAAAAGAATTATTTGGATGTTAATTCAAACATCCATGCTTATTCTTAAGACTAGGCATAATTCTTATAACTAGGTAAAATCAATATGATTCTGGATCTACTGCTATTATATTGGAACAAGATTATATTGTCAAAATGAAAAGAAAGCTAGAATTTAAAATGGAGAATCAATTCTAGCTTTGACACTAAAAGTGAACAGAAATAATCTTTCAGTTAAAAATTTTTTCAGACATGCTTTATGTTTGAAAAAATTTTTAACTGAAAGATTATTCCTGTTCACTTTTAGTGTCAAAGCTAGAATTGGTTCTCCATTTTATAATTCCAACTCTTTATCCTTGTTGTAGAGAGTGTCAATCCATTTTATAATTCCAACTCTTCATCCTTGTTGTAGAGAGTGTCACCACGGGTAGGGATTTTGGTTTTGAGTTCCTTCCTCTGGCTGAAAAAAACTCAAAACCTTAAGGTGTGAGATTTTGTACTGATAGTTGAATGGTAGTTAGGATAGCACAAGATGCAGTATCATTAATGACCTCTTCAAGGCACCATGTGAAACCTTGTGTTTAGCTTTCCACCTATATTGGAGAATAAAGAGGTGGTGACTGTTTTCTCTTCCAGTTTTTTAGACTTGTATGATTATTAAAAAGAATTATTTGGATGTTAATTCAAACATCCAGGCTTATTCTTAAGACTAGGCATAATTCTTATAACTAGGTAAAATTATATCATCAGTCAGTCTGACATGGTTCTTTTTAAAGATGATGGAAAGACTGGTGGATAGATTTGTTAGAGATAAGGCTTTAATTAAGTCCAGGGCTGTGGAGCTGGAGTTGGAGTCCGAGACATAGAGCAATAAAGTTTTGGAGGAGCCGGAGCTGGAGCCAGAGCTAAGCTGATCATATTCAGTGGAGCTGGAGCTGGAGCCATTAAAATTTCTGTTGGCTTCAGCTCCTAACCATCTACCATATATACTTAAATATAAGCTGATCCCGACTTTAGAGTTTGAAAATCGGTAAAAATGCGCAACCCATGTATAAGCCTATCCTGACTTATTTCAAATTTTTATTGAATTTTAAGTGGAAAAATTCAATAAAAATTTGAAATCAATAAATTACTTGATCTTTGATTTTTAGTTACTGATATATTACAAAAATAAATATTTTATTGAAACTTTAAATATATACATATAAAATAAATTAAATATTTTATTGAAACTTTAAATATATACATATAAAATAAATTATAATTATACAAACACCAATATATCAATTTAAAATCGGTAAAAATGCGCAACCCATGTATAAGCCTATCCTGACTTATTTCAAATTTTTATCGAATTTTAAGTGGAAAAATTTAATAAAAATTTGAAATCAATAAATTACTTGATCTTTGATTTTTAGTTACTGATATATTGCCAAAATAAATATTTTATTGAAACTTTAAATATATACATATAAAATAAATTATAATTATACAAACACCAATATATCAATTTAAAAGGTAAATGTGTTGTGATAGTAAGATAAGTGATGTTTCATGGTAGCGGTCATATAAAAAAACTTTTATAGTGATGGAGCTGGAGCCGGAGCTAAAGCCTCAGTTTTAAAACAGTGACTCCAGAGCCGGTGCCGGAGTCTAACCTATTTCAAGCCAGCTCCCCAGCCCTGATTTAAGTCTCCTATATATTGCAGCTAATTTTCCTATCAATCAGGCAAATCAACTGAAAATGGTGTCCATGAAGTTGAGTCACTCATTGAGAGAGTAATTGGATACAAGGAAATTACTTTAGGAGCCTTAGGAACATTCCAAGGCCATTTGATTTCACTTCTTCTAAGCAAATTAACTTTGCAGCAAATAGACATAGAATCTGTTCAACAATTGTTTGTTGAATTGATTCCATGCTGAAACATAGGCTTGTTTATAGTACATTCCAGGAGGAGAAAGTTAAGATGTTCACAAATGGATTGTCTGCAGGAATGCTTTCTCTCCTTCTTTGGTCCTTGTGGTGATCATCTTTAACTACACTCAATGGAAAGGATTTCATGTTTATAGTACATTCCAGGAGGAGAAAGTTAAGATGTTCACAAATGGATTGTCTGCAGGAGTGCTTTCTCTCCTTCTTTGGTCCTTGTGGTGATGATCTTTAACTACACTCAATGGAAAGGATTTCGTCACTGTTGGCTGTAATGGTGAAATAGCCATCATTGTGTTGGAAAAGTTACCCAGGACTATCTGAAATGCTTCTGACAGCTCTTAATACAGAGACAAGTTCAGTACCTAAGTGGTTGCTGAATAGCTATTTTGCAGTGGCGCTGGTTGTTTCAGCAACATAACTGAATGGTCAAGGCTTTGAATCTAGTGTCAGAGTGCGGTAATGTGTTGCTTATGTGATTTCTACTATTTTTCTAGAAGAAGCTTGTACTCTTAATTAAAATTAAATCCATAGCACTATTGTTGATTATTTCCTTCTTTCACTATTAATTTACTTCTTATTTCTGCCCCTCCTTTTTCTTTAGATCCTTACAACAGTTACATATATTAGACATGCAATTGCTAAACTTAGAAGTGGAAAATCCACTGGACCAGATGGTATACCAATAGAAATTTTTAAACTTCTTGGAGATAAAGGAATAAAAGGGCTTACAAAACTCTTAAACAACATATACAATAAGGGAAGAACGCCTGAAGATTAGATTATGTATGTCTAGATAATGTATGCAATTATAGCACTGACGTACTATTTGTACTTTGTATAAATACAACTTTAAACATTTATATAAAATTCTGTATACTTCTGTCATTGAAATTTTCAACTTATGAGAGATAGAGATTTCTTGGGATTATATAGATAAGATTGCCATACAAGTTTCATATTTTCTTCAAAGAACATTTCGCTCCCTTTCTCAGTAGCACACTTTGTCACAAGAAACTTTCTCATCTGTTATCTAATGCTTGATTTCAAAAATAATTCTTACTGTATACATGTTAGTTATTTCTCTACATTATCATCATTGATTTTTGACTTTATAAGTCAAATAATGCATTAAATTATTTTTTGTGTTGCTGCCATTTTGGATTGTGACTGACTCTGTTGCATCACACTGCTTACAAAATTCATGAGGATCAACTAATAATTTTGGATTGGAAAGAACAAAATGTAATAAACTGTAATTGTTTTAAACTTTGCTGATTTGAGGGTGAAATTGCATTATTTAATAGAAAAGATAAGTTAGGGACATTCTATAGTGAAAAATTAATACATATAGTTTTGAATGAATTTCTTCACTTTTCAAATGTAAATTTAATTCAAGTAATGATGCAACTAAATAAAAAAATTAATACTTACAAAAACTTAGTATTTTGTGGATATAATTCAAATAGCTGTTTGACTGGTGGATTTGGAACTTTATCACAAATATCTGAAAAAATTTTTTGCATTAGTTAAACTTCAATGTAATAATTATGATCAATCAATACTTGATTACTAAAATAAAAGTTCATATTTTGAGAGAAAAGAAGGCAAATTTTTAAATTTTTATCAATTAATAAAACTGCAATATTATAATAATCACATATTTTATTTTCTACAATTACTAATAAACAATTTTAGTATTAAAAATATTGTTGGTTCTAATGAAATAATATAATGTAAGTTAAGTAAGATAATTATTTTCCATAATTATATTTTGGAATTAGCTAATTTACTGTTTCAACTTTTCTTCATTAAAAAATTTTAATAAAAACACAGATACTACTTGCTTAATAATACGATATAGTTCAATACAGCTCTTTAGCAATGTTAGTATTCTATTTTGTAAGTGAGAGGCACTGAAGAGGGACCACTTATGGTCCGAAAACGTTATGCCAGAATAAAAATTTCTTACTTGCTAAAGATTCTGTATTGAACTATAAAAATTTTAATGTTTCAACATTTCTAAAAATTCAATAAATAATTATTCAATAAAAAAAAAAACAAACTGGTCAATGGAAAATAATGAATGATGCATTACTATAAGAATTGTTCAAAAAATTTTCATTCAAAATGCTCAGCTATCTTAAATGAAGCCCCTGACAACATTGAGGAATTTGTTCCACTGCATAATAAGGGAGAGAAGAGAATGGCTGATATTATTGCATGGTCATCAACATGGATTCGACATTATGTTTTATCATCAGCTATAATGAGATTAAGAATAAATTACTGTTGTCTAACAACAAAGTGCATCAAACACATTCCCATATGATACAAATTCTATTCTGTATTGAAGAGACAGAGAATTTGTGTGGAGTATTGATACTGAAAATGTTCTTCATGGTACTGATATTGTCTATGATGCTTTTCACACTTCCAACCAGAGCTGCAGAGAGAAATTTTCAGGCCCGTGACAAGTCTGTGATCTGGGCCCCACTTAAAAAAGTGCACCACTTTGGTTTAATAAAAACAGTTATATAAAACATTAAATATTTATTTAAAAAAGTATAAATAAATTCAAAATTTGATACATTATATACAAACCAATGATTACATATCACACACAGCCTATACCAGAGGTGTCAAACTGGTGGCCCTCAATGTGATTTTTTGTGGCCTGAGATGCTCTTAACTAAAATACAAACGAGAACAACGTGTTACAAAGATAGTAGAAAGTAACTGTCATATCAAAGCTGTCATGTACTGTGATCAATTATGATACGCTATTTTGTTTTAACAAAAGGCAATTTCACAAGTTTCTTCTTTTCGATTAGTGTTGTCCGGTGTATACATACAGATCACAATGATCTTTCAGATTGGTGACACAAATTTGATGCTGTCCTGCAAGGCTTACATCGTTTTGTGGGAAACTTTCCACACAATGATGTGGGAACTTTCCAAAAATAAAACAAACTATTAATGGAAACCTGGATTTTTTAGGATAGCCAATACAATAAATAAAATCAAAATAATCCATCTTTAAAAGAAGTGTATAAAAAGCATGCTTGTTAAAGATTTATGTGTTATAACCTATTTAAAAGATGTAGTAGTTATGGACATTTGAATATATAAAAATTTAAATAAAAATTCTTGATTACTTGATTTTTTAAAAAATAGTTACTTTCAATGCTAAATAGAAAACTAGAGATCGATAGCAAGAAATTTAATTTTATGAAAAACATGTGTAATTTAAAGCAATTATGTAGCAATTATATATATTAAATTCATTTAATTACACAATTGTTTTAAATTATCTTATTCATATAAATGCAACCCTTCTCAAAATTTAATTTTAAAAAAATGTAAATGCAATGTGGCCCTTGGTAATCTTGCAAATTCATAAAATGGCCTTTGAATTAAAATGAATTTGACACATCAGGCTTACACTATAACGTTGCACATTTTACAATCACAATATCTTTGTCTATCAAAATATTGTTATATATAAAATACAGGTTGATAATCAAAAATCCGGCAATCAATATTCTGGTTCCATCAGTTTTTGGCATGAATGTTGGAGCACATTTTTAAATTTACCACTTTGTCATGCCATTGTTTTCTGGAGGTGCCATTTATGTTTTGATGGACCTGTACTCTAGAATCAGATGTTCGGTCGTGCTTGCAACCAGGGTTGCCAGATTGTCTTTTTTGACACTAAATGAGCTCTTTTTTTAGATATGGTTAGCATTAGAAATTTTTTTAACATTTTGGGGTTTTTTCAGGCCTTTTTTGTTTATTGATATTATATAAAATCTTTTAACTTTTTTGAAGGTACAGTAACGAATTAAAATTCTGCAGAACTATTTTATTTAGACTTAACATTCTGTAGAACTACAATATATATATACACATCAAAAAAACCAGAATTTTCGAAAATCCGGCAATCCTCAGGTCCTGAGGTTGCCAGATTTTTGATCATCAACCTGTAGTTTATTTTGGCATGACTGCTTTGGGTAGTAGACAGTGCACTCTGGCAATGACCTGCAAACTATTAGATATGTTATGTGACACATTGATGCCTGATGGTTGGGCTCTTTTCAATGAGGGGCCTGTGACAAAAGTCTCAGATGTCACCCCCCTCTCAGCAATCCTGCTTCCAACACTAATATTCAAACATGTTGAATATTTGCCAGATGCTCACATACCTATTATTTTAGCAAATGCAAATTTTGACTTTAATTTGATGTCAATCATACAGAGAGTTAACAACAGCACTTGTTAGTAATCCAAAAAACTCTTTATTATGTTTAAATTTAACATAAGAGAAATGTTTTTGGCTAAGATCTAGCCATCTTCAACTCTAACTTATAAATTAATTAGAACAAAAGATGTTCTATGAATGTACAATACTCATTTCATTGAGATTCCATTAAAGAACATAAATGAAATTTAAATATAGTTCTTTTCCAATTTACTTCACACATAAATTGCATGCCATCTGGGAGTGTTAACTTTGAATCAGTATTTAAAATAACTGTTTTGGCTAGAATTAATATAAATAATGTAGGAATATAAAATAGAAAATAAAAATAATAAAAAAATTAAATTAAAATGCAACAAAAACATAAAAAACTTCAAAATTAAATGTCAAAATTTAATCTTTGTACTTATAGGTTCATATTGACCTCACACTTTATCGCCTGAATGCATATTTCCATGCATTCAGGATCGTCTCAATATTGTTAATTATCTCTTAGTGCTGCCCTCTTCTATATATATTTAACTTCTCTGCTGTACTTACCTCAATTGGATCTGTAACATTATATATAATTTTGGCCTCGTTCCAATTAATCGTGTCGTCATTTTTGTAGGCCCGTTTAGCAAGTGCCATGGTTAGATTTCCAAGCTTAATGTTACATTTATGTTCTTCTAATCTATCTTTTAGGTTCTTTGTGTCACTCCTATATAGGCCTCCAAGGTTCCCGATCAAAATTCTGTAAAGGTACTCTATAGACTCCTGTATGTTCAGTATGGCTATATTTATCCTTGATGTTCTTTAAAGCTTGGAAAACCGTTTGCCCTCTCTTGTAAGCTGGCTTCTTCTTTATGTTCTTGAGTATTCTTTTAACTGTCTTTGAAGATCTCATCGCATCTGGAACCACTTTGTAATCTGTAGTAGCTTATTGTTCCAGGATGGAGGTATCGGTGCTACACATTGTAGCACTGATGCCTTAAAACAAGAAGAACTACAGAAGATCATACTGATAGCTAAAAAGGATGGGTATAGCAAGAATTTAGTGAAAAAACTTTATGAGGAAATTACAAGAAATAAAATGTCTGCTTTAGAAGGACAACAGGAAACAAATAGCCAAGGAGCCTCCATCCCAAAACAATGAGCTATTACAGATTACGAAGTGGTTCCAGATGCAATGAGATTTTCAAAGACAGTTAAAAGAATATAAAAAAATTTTTTATAAATATACCTTGAAATGTCAGCTATCGAAATTTATAATGACAATATATGACACCTTAGAATAAAATTGGCGGGAAAAATACAACTAACACCACTAGTGGGAAAAAATGAAATTACTTTCTGAACAACCCAATATATAACAGCTACATTAACAACAATAATTGGAGTTTATGAAATACATCAAATGATTTGCAATTATTTATTTTAATTCATTATAAAAAAATTCTTCTTAAAATGACAAAAAGCAGAAATTAGACTCAAGATCTCTAACACCAACCACTATAAGTTTGACTGCACGTGCATCTAATTATTTTAACTTTTTTTATCTTTGACACTATTATTTTATAGTCTAATAATGACCAAGTTTCATTGAAAGTAAGTCTGCTGTGTAATTTTATTTTTAGCATTTATGTGCCTTTAATTTAACTTAAATTTTTGAAGAAGCCATCATTAATGCATCATCATTAGTATTATTATTATTATTATTACATAAATATATAAATAATGATACTTAGAAAAACAATAAGTATTATATATTGTCTTTAATAGTTATCAAAATCAGTTGACTCATTGAAAAAATTCTGAGACAATTTTTGACATATCATAAAATTTGCAGATTATTGACCTAGAGAATCTTTATATATTTTAAATATAATCTGTTTCATTACAAGCATTTAAAAAAATAATTTTCATTATTATACTTCTAGAATAGTGGTTGTCATAAAAACATTTTTGTGGATGTAATTGTTTATTTTTCATACAACAATATAATTATATAACAGTTTGCAACATTTATAAAGGAGACACAGGGCCAGATTTACCTATAGGCTGATTAAGCCACATCCTAGGGCCCCACAACTATCAATCAGTATTCAACTTTAATAAAAACCCACTCTTTCTTATTAAAAGTTTATAAAAGTGCTAAATGGAAAGTAAAATTTTAAAGTTTCCTTATAAGTTATAAGGAGCCTTTAAAATTAAACGTAGCTGATTCGAATTTTTAGGGGACCTTGCTCATCTTAAGGCCCCCAAAAATGCAAATTTGGCTCTGGGGAGACATTATATGATTAAACTCACAAAAGCAGAAATTTTTGAATAAGCATTTTATCCTGATTAAACTCCTCCCATTTAATATGCAATCCTCATATTGCCTTGTCCGTATATTAAATTTGAAATTAGAATTCTTAGTCTAAAACAAAAATCACAAAAAATGAGAAAACAGTGGAAATATAAATAAAACAAAAATTTGTACATACATGACAAAATACAACAGAAGGAAGATAAAACTATATTTATAATTTAAATTGTATGGCTAGCTTATGATTATCCAAATTTGTGAATGCTGAACTTCAGAATCTTGAGGGATTGTTTTATTTTTATAATTTATTTTTATGTTGTTTAAAATAATGTAAACAAGTATTGTATTAATAATCCACATTTGATTTTTAAAAATTTCAAATAACTAAAGAGTAATGCAAACAAGTCCTGAAGGATCAGCCAGACTTTCTTGATAAAGAATAACAGTATAAAAATGTTTTGTTTTATGCTATTTAAATGCTGTAATAGTTTCAAAGTAATGAATACAAGTATTCTCCAATTTACATAAATAGTTGAGATTGAAAGCTTTGTATAATTTGAATTTTGCAGAACTTGGGAAGATAATTTTTAATAAAATTATGAAGCAAAAACTGCCAGAGTTAGTGGAATATTGTGAATCTATATAGAAGTATCTGTAAAATATCTTTGCTTAGTTCTTATAAAACTAAGTAAAGATATTTTATAAGCTACTTCTATATAGCTTAGCTGATTTCAAGGCAAGACTATAGATGCTAAAATAAAAAAATTATATCAATAATTTATAATATGCACATCATTTCTCAGATCAATATAAAATACTTGAAACAGATTTATTACCTGCTTTCAAGCATTTTATATAGCTTATATATAAATATAATATATAACTATTAGATATTATTTACTATAATTAATCTCACTTTTATAACAGTTTATTCAGCATTTACTTAGAGCAGGGCTGTCCAACTCGCAGCCCAGTGTGGTAATTAATGCGGCCTATTTTATAACAGTTTATTCAGCATTTACTTAGAGCAGGGCTGTCCAACTCGCAGCCCAGTGCGGTAATTAATGCGGCCTACCATAAAATTATTATTTCTTCCTTTCTGTTATTTGTTTTGAGATTTTTATGTATTTAATGAAATTAATGAATTTTTATTATTTAAGTACCTGTCTGCATTTCCTATTTCCATTTTCCAAAATATTTCTTATGTCAGTGATTAAAACTTCTTGATCCGCTCAATGATTTGAAAAAATTTCTGAACGAAAAGAAGAAGATTTTTATGTTACGACATTTTTGATTATTTGTCATGGTGAATATCATATTATACATTATTTATTAACTTTTTTATTTAGCAAAAAAAAAATAATTTCAGAAATTAAAAAAAATTTCTTTGTAAATCGAAATTCATTATATTTCTACTTCTGTTTTTATTTTCTTTCCGTTTCTTACAAAAAAGTGTGCTTATGATTAAATCGAAGCATTTGGACGATTTGAATTATATCCGATTGATTTCCATTTTATTTTATTTTTCCAACCAATATTAAAAGCGAAGCAATCACGTTTTAACGCGTATATTCAATTGCCACTGAAATCCAGGAAGGAAAACATGGCGGCGAGTAAGCGGACGACGCTTACAGGGGTACATAAGATGACTTAGATCCCGAAGTTCATCAGTACTGCGCATGCAGTATTAAAAGCTCTCTGGATTCATTCGTAACCAGCGGGTGGGAAACATGGAGTTAATTAACGGTTAATCACGAGTCTCTTTAAGCCTAGGTCACACCTACGTTGTAGAAAATTTAAGATGGTAAGAAGCGGATCGTTTCCATCGTTTATCGGGTATCGAGTAAATAAGGATACTGTACAGTAAGCTGTGTACATTGTGTTTTACAGCGAACTCAAAAGTAGAGATCAGAACAGTGGATAGACACGTTTTCTATATAGACTAGTACCGTAGATATTCGGTACGTATACTATACAGTAAAGTATAGATTTTTTAAGAAATGTTAAGTTTGGATGCTAAATATAAATGTGCGGTATTTTATTAAATTTAATAAATTCGGAGTTCATTTTCATCGCTATACCACACGTGTTTTCGATAAATCGCCAACACCGATTAACCGCCAAAATCGTCGCCGAACGGATGGATGGTGGCGTCTTATCGGGGTTTGACAGTAATAATTTTTTCAATTTAGCATAAATATATATTTTATCTGTACAGTGTTTATATAAAAATCAATATAGATACAATTTTATTTGGATTTATTATGATCATAAATAATAATAATAAATAAAGTAGAGCGGAAGAATACGGCCTTGGGGCGGAAAAATCGTAAATCCACCACTGATAATACTATCGGAGCTAATTACATACTTGAATTTATCCGATTTTCTCTGAAATGAATTTTTCCATGATTTAGTCCACTTTCCGAAAATCATATCAAAAAAAGAATAAAAGAACGACGACACCCAATTATAATTATTTTTTCGCTCAAAAGATAGAAAGGGATGAATCATTTTCGACATCATAATTTTTCAATATTTTATTCAACAGTAAAAATAATAATAGAATTTTATGTTATTTTAAAAAATTTCCGAATATAAATTAACAAATCTAAATCTACCACCAACACAACAGAAACACAATATATACAGTGCATTTTTTAATAGAATAAACCGAATTAAAAAATAAAATAACGAGAATGAAATAAATCCAAAATTAGGCAGAAAAAAGGCAGTTGGTTAAAATATACGGAATCGTATTTGATGATAAATTATGTAGAGGAAAGTGGGGTAATTAATGGTCAATTTTTATAATTTTGCGCATAAAGGGATAAAGCTATAGATATTCGCGCAGGAAAATCTATAAATTAAGGAATTATTGTTGTATATGAACACTGGTATCGAACTAGGTAATACTCTACAACAGGGGTGGCAACCTTTTTTAATAAGAGGGCATATTTCAGAAATGCGGACACCGTAGCACGCAGTGGCTGGATAGAATATACGAGGATAGTGGGGACGGAAAATAGTTCACTATATGTGGCGACTAAGATGTCTCTAGTACTCGAAAATTGATTCATCTAGTATTATATAGATGTCGCCAAGATTGAGTTTTCGTCAAAATTTAATTATACAATTCAGACAATTATTAAAATGGCGAAGATAAAATCAAAGCGCGCAATTGTAGAGAATTTTTGCTAAAATTATTCGTTGCAACTACGAGTATTTGTTGTTCAAATATCTGAAATTTAGATTTCGGATATTTGAACGGCGGGCACCGGGTTGCCGACCCCGCTCTTCAGCAACGGTTCTGGAGGAAAATTTTTATGTGGCATTCTTCGAGAAGTTGATGGTGGCCGCACAAATTGAAACTTTGCGATAAAAGTCGTAGGATCCGAGACTTTTGTCATCGACGTGTCACATACAAGAGCTTACCATTTACCACACAAAGCGGTTATGTCGAAATAAACTTTTGCAATATAACGGCATTTTGATAGACGAAGGTTTTAAAACTTTTATTCATCCCTCATCGAAGGTTTCTAAATTATTTTTGACCTCATCTCAGATGAGACAATAAAAATTCTCTTTTTATTTAATGTTTGTATTTTGTGATATCGAATTTATTTTTGAACATTTTTTTAAATATATGTTTAATGTTTTATGTGATTTTTTTTATTAAACCAAAATGCTTTTTTAAGGGGGCCCGGACCACAGACTCGTCACGGGCCCGAAAATTTCTCTCGGCGCCCCTGCTTAGGATAGCGACGTAGTAAAGCATTTCGCTACCATTTGAAAACTGTATTCAATCGCTGGTCATACATAGCTTTAAATTTTCAGGAAGGACCAAGATCCTCGAGATTAATCCATTACCGTGGAGCAGCCAGAGGGAGCCATGGCCCCATCCCACTACTTATATTTGTACTACGACTCGTTCAGCGATTATTATTTATATAAACTAATCGTAATCAATAAAATATATAACGCATAACTTTGTGATTTTTGCGGTTTGTTATATACAAACAGCATTCGATATTTCTTAATTTTCTTAGTCGCACCCTCTCGATAAATTATCTGGCTGCGCCATTGAATCTCGTATTAATTTGTTATAAATCAGAGAAAAATTAATATGGACATCTATTCTAATAAAGGATAAACCTTTCATAAATTTATATTATTTTTAAATAAAAAATTGATTTTTATCTATTTACGTTAAACTATTTTTCAACATAGTTTTAAAATACTGATAGATTTGTTTGTAAGATCATAAAAACTTGATTTTCGGATTAAAAAACTGGTTTCTTATTGTTTTACAGTTTTCCTTTTAACGAAAGCAAATAACCGGTGAAGTTTATTAAAGTTTAAATGTCGAAACAATTTGAGATATCGCCGCTTTTATAAGTCGAGTCTAAAATCAATTAGCGGATAATGATTGTTATATTCTCTAAAAGTTTCGCCATAGGATCTAATAAATTCCTAAATTATAGCTTAACATTCATCAAATTAAATAGCTCTACAGCGGGAACGAGTTTACTTTAATCATATAATACTTGAACTATAACAGGTTTATCAACAATTAAGGTGAAGGTTTATATTCGTCACACTATATTACCGGACATTCGGCAGATTTTTCCCCTTTCCAATGGGTGAGATTACTAAGGGACGGGGTCAGTTCCAACCACGGGCTGCACTCACGCCCGTGGATGATGAAGGACGGAGATGGCCGGAACCCGAAAAAACTTTTCGGGAGAGGTCGGACTCGGCCCCTCCAGCGTGGCACGCCAACCCTTTACCATTCGGAAGATTGAAATCCGAGGATCCGGAATCGATTTATAAAATCATTCGTTGTAAAATTTATACGATCCCCGAACTGTATAGGCTATCACGGGGGTCGGCAAACTTTTGAGACGGAAGAGCCAAACCAGCCCCTCACTACAATTAAAAAATTATTCCAGAGCCATAAATATTTTTTTACAAATAAGGAAAATTTAAAGTAATATTATAAAATTTATAATATTAATGATATCTTTATTAGATGAAGGGGAAAAAACAAGAATTGCTCTCATTGGTTTTAATCGGTGCGAGCCATGACCTCGCATTTTTTAGAAAGTTTCTGTATGTCCGATTTGTAGCTAGTCGTTTCTAATTTAAGGCACGATTCCGAGTTGGCTAATCCTTAATTTGGCATCTCAATTCGCATTTAATGAAATTCGTGTTAGAAAACAGTTGCTCGTATAAATATGTAGACCAGAAGATATTGAGAACAACAAATGCAAATTTTTTTTTCAATTCGTGAGTCTGGAAGGCTATTCCAAATATTGAAAACCATTTTTTTGTCAACAGATGACGCCACATTCCACTCAGTAAGAGTACTAAGTGGCGGGGCGAAACAAGCCCTTCCACAGGCTGCCCACTCCTGCAGAGGGGTCAGCCGGATGGTGGAGGACGGGGATCGACGGGCCGGGCCCGGACACCATGAAAAATATTTTCAAGGGGTAGGACCCGAGACTCGAACCCGGGTCCTCCAAAGTGGAAAGCCGAAACGTTTATTGAAAACCATTCAGTCTGCCTTCTGTAGATCTTTTATAGCAGTTTGCTGGTGCTGTGAAATCAACTTTTTTTTTAATTTTCAATTTTACTTCAGAGCCACATATATGTACCCAACCCTCTCGAGGGCGCCCGCCTTGACGTGGCGAGAGGGCTTACTGGCTGTCACTATGCCTTATCTGTATATCCGGGCCGATACGCCCATAGTGACAGGGAGAAACTAAGAGGTTGCCAAATGCTTGGCGAAGATGACCCCACACCTTTTGACAGGCGTGTGCAGAAGTTGGTGTGTCTACGGTGCGTCGAAAGGGAGTGGTAGACAAGTCGTGGGAAGTCCTAGCCGGATAATTCGCCGACGGATCTCGTTTGACTTTCTATAGAGAGATCCAGCAGCAAAAACTGGTCGGCCTGGGAAAGGCCCGAGCCCCGGCCCTCAGTTAGCTGCCCCTAGAGAAGAAATTTCTATAGGGTCGGTAGAACGTGGCTGCACCCATCCCTCGCTGATTGGTGCAGCCCATTGTAGTTCGCATTGTAGCCCTTTGTAGTTCGCCATTCAACCGTCCGAGTCCCCGCGGATCCGGAATTAAGAATTGGTCCGACTTATGCCCCGCGTGAGGTACGAGTCCTCTATAAGGGTCCCAATCCCAAGGCTTTGTACCGGTCCGAAGGGATGAATGGTGAAGGGATAGAAGCCGTTACGGTGCCTACCCGAGGGTTGGCGTTACTCGGGCTGAGTGGGTTCATCCAGAGACTGGGGAAGCTTGCTTTCCTAGGGAATCATAAAACTTCGGGGAGTTGATCCGAGCGATATTCGACCAAGGCGTCTGGAGCCCGGCCATTGACGGCGTCGGTCGATATCGTCCCTACGGTGGCCCACCAGTCTGGCGCGGACAGTGGGCTACATCGGTGATCGAACCGGGGGAGATTCTCGCCCCTTTTCAAGTTGGATCGGCTGTCGTCATGCCTTCCGCCCATCCGATGCGATTATTAGTGAGGGTTCTGCTCTTGTGGAGGGTTCGGGTATACTCTTTCGACCTTCCGGCGGGCTGTCGCGATTTTTCGCGGCGGTTGTGTCGGAGCTTTGATGTCCTAAGGATTTCCCATTTTTGGGAGAACTTGATGTGAGAAAACCGTAGAGTTTTCGATCCTTTCGGGGACAATCCGGTCGCTCAGTAATGAGCATCAGTCTCAGTAGCAAATACACAGCCTCTTGTGTCTCCACTCCCTCTGTGGACGGAGGCAATTCTCGGTCCTTTAAAGGTCGCTTCGGCGACACAGTGCACGAGATACGAATGCGGCTTTCTTATAATAATAATAATAATATCTTTATAACTGAAAAATAAAATACAGAAAACAAAATGAAAAAGAAAATACACAATTCCAAAAACGAAAAAACAAATCAAAAATATAAATCAATAAATTGAAAATCAATTAATTCTTTGTAGTCTTTAAGTAAATAAAAAATTCTTACAAAATAACTCGTTCGCTTCGTGGATCAGAATGGTGGTCAGGCGAGTCCGCATTAGTTGCAGGTTATGATTAAGCCGAGATTATTCTCGCAGACGTTAAGTACCCTGTAGTACCCTAGTAGGTGTAGCAGGGGAAAAGCTTTGGCTAAGTCTCAGAATACGACACGAGTATGTACCCAAAGAACCGCAGTTTGCCGGTCCCTGGTCTAGCAGATTTATACGATTTTCTACGAGTGATTTTGACTGTTAGGTCATTCGGTAGCGCAGCTATTAGTGAATGATTGAGAACTGGCGTTAAAAAATCTAATTACGAACGTAACAACTATGTATTGTAAGCTGTCTTTTATTAGAAAATAATCTTTATCCATAAGATTGTGTTAGGTTAGTTAAATGTATATGGCACGGGATATTCTGTATCTGGCGGCGGCAATCTCTTTGAATTGTGCTGTCGATCCAATTTGTATATACATCGATGAGTACAAGAGATGCGCGGCAGGTTTCAGGGACTGCGTAAAACCCGGACAAATATATTTATAAAAATATTTTCGGGGCGAGTTAGGTCTGGCACCCCGGCGGCAATTACTCTTGGCCCAGCCCTGCCCGCCAATGACAAAAATTTTCATCGCTTAAATTCGAACTGGCCTGCCAGTAAAAAACATTTATCTATTTACTTTGGAAATGGTATGGCCAATCGTTACTCACTCCAACTTGTAATAGTCAGCAGTGACTACACAAAGAGACTACTAGGTAGAGAATATGCATTATGCAATACTAGGCGTAATACAATATATTCTCTAAGTTTGCTATGTATAGTATACTGTTGTTCTAAAGGATTTTTGTATTTATAATTGGTATTTTGGTGAATAATTACCTGTTCCAAAATACCAATTCTAATTCTTTCGGCTCAGGCTGCCATAATTATTATACGCTAAATCCAAATCAGACAGAAAGCTGGTGATATTTACAGGTTTCATAGTATTCATAAATCTGCAGTTAAATTAATAATTTAAAAATCAGTACAATAATCTGTTCTGAAATACAATAATCTATAGCTTAAATCTATTCTGAATGATGGTTTAAATAATCTGTTAATGCTGATATATTTGTTATAAATTTGATTCATTTTCTCCAAATAATGGATTTTAGACTCGAATCTGAGTAATTTGCATGTTTGTACTTAAGTAGAATATTTCGAGAACTGTTGCGGATGATATAATGGAATTGGATATAAGCGCTCAAAAGTTATATCTAAAAAATTTTAAATTAGTTTTTAACATTTTTGATTTGTTTAAAATTTCCCGATTCTTTCAAGTAATAATATCACTAGAATTATCATTTCAAATATCTTTTTTAATGATGATTCCAAAAATATCTTTGTTTTTACACTTGGATCAGTTTTTCAAAGTTCCAAACACCCAGATGACGAAAACATAGAAGCACATTTTATATTTTCGGCACATCAATGGGGGAAATTTCCTGCATTGTTTTGCAGACAAATATCATTATAAAACCTTCATATCAGAAATACTAGAAAAATTCTGTGAATTTTTGTTATTACAATATTTGATTAATAATAATAAATTTCATTATAAAAATGAATAAATTAACTTGTTAATAATGTTACTAACAAAATAAATTATTACTGTTATAAAATCGAATATATAGTACAAAATTAATATAATAGTAAAACTAAGTACAGTATTAAGATTAATTCGTGATGAATTAGTAGTTATTTTCGAGAAGGCCGCAAAAATATGAAGAATATCAAAATACAAATGATGATTGATATGGCAAATTCTGCTATGAAGGATCCGGAATGCAAATATTACAGTACAAGAAAACAAGATACAAAACATCAACACGCAAATATTAAGATGGTATATATTGCGATGAAGGAAGATCTGGAGGACTAGTACAAGTGAGAAAATGTAAACATTACAATGAAATAAGATATGAAGAACTCGAGTGCAAATGCGAAGATTAGAAGCAAAATATGACGAAGATTATAATTGCAAATATATTGCCATCTCGCCAGGCTTCGAAATGCAGATATGGAAATTTTGGACGACGAAAAGATCGGAAATACAAAAAATCACGAGTGTAGATAGTCTCAAACTTAATAATGAGACGTATGTATGTAATATTTAAATGTTAAATTATGTATTCTAACGCTAAGAGAATATTAAATAATTTAGTAATCGAAAAAATAAATTAATGATAATTTTATAAGAAGTTTTAATTAAATCACACAATTTCTATATGCCATTCTACAAAACTCGGTATTTTTTACGAGTAACGATGTATTATAACGAATAAATAAACAGAATCAGATTTTTATTTTTAAATTCAAGAAATACAGCGCTATATAATCAATATATTTTCCACATAAGTCTGTCTTAATACTGTATAAATATCCTAGCGACTTTCTTTACATTACAAATTTATAAGCGAATGATTCAAGATTTTTCCATTTTCTGCTACGCAATTATCGAATGACCTTTTGATATTTTCTAAGCAACCTATTAGACATTGTGTAAAATAGGTTGTTTAGAAAATATAAAACATCCGAACGTAAACAGTATGGCATGGCGTTATCTGGGAAAACAACACCATTTAAATATGGCCTATACCGAACAGTATAACGATGCGTGTTCCCATATATTTTTAATCTTTCCAGAAATGCTGCTTACATAATTCGCTCTATCGAATCGATTCCTTTATTTTTGCTTCAGGAATTTTATAAATATTTTTCTGATTTAAATTTCATTAAAATTATATTTAATTATTAAAATTAGATATAATTCACACTAGATATTTGCTATTAAATTTAAACAAATTTTTTTTTGATAGTAATTAAAGAGGATGAAATTTTTCTCTATTTCATTTAATTTCATCGGCTTTAATTTAATTATTTAGCCTGTCTAGCGATAAAAAAACATCACGACGAATTTTCATCTTCAATCCTTCTAAATCAAAATTTATTCATCAGTCGTTCGATCATTTTTCTCTTTATCGATCTTCAAATACAACTCCATACATAAAGCTGCATCCTTAAAATTAATTCCGAATCAATTCCGCGACCATACGGTATTTTATAAAACAAAAAGATTTTCTAATATAAAAAATATCTTGGTAATCATATTTTTTTTTTTTGTAAATTTCATCATGCAAAATTAAATTTTCCATTTTATCATAATTTGGAAAATATTTGCTCAGTCGGTCCATCTGCAAATACAATATTTGTTTAGGTAGACTTTAAAAATTAATAATTAGTTGTATATAAATAAAACCTATTTATATAATCCGGCAATGGCGGACAAAAAATAAAAAATAAACAAATAAAGAAGATTTTTCTAAACAAATAATTAAATAAAATATTCGAGACAATTTGCAAGCTCTCTATAAAAATATAAGAAAAAAAAGACTCAAAATTTCCCTTAAAGAAAATGAAGCTTGATATTATAAATGAATAAACACCGCGGTTATAACTCAAAGCGGAAAACATGTTACTATAGCAACAACCACCGTACGGCCTTCCCGACCATTGTCAATAACTAAAAAATTTAAAAGCGTCCTTTTAAATTTTTTATAATTAATTTTTTTTTGTACATTTTGAAAACGAGTATTAGAAATTCGATAAATTAAATTAGTGGGGAAGCTTATAATACTACCCTCAGATTGTTAAGAAGGAAATTCGTCTTTAAAATTTTAAAATTATTAAGCAAACAAACAAGTGAAGAGACGGTGTTGATGGCAACCGTGTACTCATATTTGTTTATTTAATAAATAATATAAATCAGTCATCCCAAAATTTATTAGGTTTCTTTTGAATTAATTCCGAAGTTAGATTACCAAAAGAAGAAACTAGTGTATAAGAGAAATATGTTTTTAGTACAAAAATCATTGAAAATATAGAATGTTTCTTAGAAATGTAACGAAGGTGCTTCGGCTGCGTGTCACTAACCTGTTCCCAGTAATTACATAAAAGTCTTCTTTATACTGGATACAGAAGCTCTTATACGTAGTGATTAAGCTCCTTTCAAATTATTTTTAATAAATCAGCTTCTGGAGCGCGGGAAGTAAAGCTTCTTTCGATAAAGCTATTTTTGAATAGGTGAAGCTAATAAAATTTCTAAACTAATCGGGCTTCTTTTAAACTGATATTAGTGAAGCTGCTAAACAATGCTTCTCAGACTCTTAACGAAGCTCCAATCCGATTTTGCTTCGGAAGCTTCGTTCCAAATTCAATATACTTAAATTAAAATACGTTTATTTAATATAAAGCAAATCTGCGGAAGAGCCATTAAGTACGCTACAGTTTAATTAAATGCTAAGACGCATTTATCAATTCATCTTTAATTAACAGTCGGCGTTTTAAAAACGTATAAGAGCGAGATACTGTACTGGAAAATTTTCCACGCTCCCATTTCGCCTGGCCGTTCCCAAATGAACTCCATACCAATGTGGTTGGAGGGGGCGCCAGAAAGCCTATGCCCTCGGGTCTGACTCTTCTACAAATAATCCTTTCTGCCAGATTGATTGAATTCAATAAATCCAAATCCCGAACGCGTTACCTTTTACTTCTCGGAAACAACAGCTTACAGTTTTACACACTATATACGTTATCCCACTTTCTTATCAGATCGACAGAGAGGGCCAACGGAATGTACTGTACTAATGTATATTGTACAGTACAGTATAATACTTAAAAGTATAATGGTGGCGTAGGATGGTTGACGTCATCCAGTGGCATTTTTAGGAGCCACTTCTGTTTGGAATTTCGACTTTTTCCCACATTTGTAAAAACTGAAACCTCTCATCAATTTTAAATTTCACACGAACGGAATGTTTTAGTCAGGAGTTGAGCTGGGTAAATTGTTGAAACCCCAGGGATGCCACCCTAATAAAACATTTGCGAGAAAAGCACGAAATTTAAATTATAAGGCCAAGAGTAACACTCGTCATTTCGAGTAACAAATAGCCATACAGAGGATGGTTTACCTTTCTCGTTTCGTTCCTACAATGAATACGAACGTTTTATGGCATTAATTAAGCAAAACTAATTAATTACTTAATAACAGCTTCTGTCGTTCACCGTTTTCAGTTTGCCAATCGATTTTATTAACATGACAGAAATTTCCCTAAATGTCAGGTATAAATCTCTTTCCTAATCGATAACAGTGACGACCGAACCGAAAATTTTTTAACTTTGTTATTATCCTTTAATAAAACGTACTTTTCTCCGCCAGACACTTTCCCGTTACACGGGGATAATTCCCTGCCAGTTACGTAACATCTACTATAGTATGCAATTATGTCGCCAGATGGCACAACCGCATGAAGGAGACAAAAGAAGGAATTTGACACCCGAACTGACCAATCAGATCTCGCAGAAAGCTTAACCGCGGGTACTGGATTTGCCGACTGGAAAGATTTGAATTTAATAACCGATTTACTAGTATTTCGAGAAGTAATGTCGGGTTACCTATAAGTTATTTAATCAAATATGAATTGATTGGTTAGAAGTGACGAGTAGATCTACTATCGGGAAAAGGCGTGAGCGAGCGCGTGCAGTTGCCGTCGTTTGGTGTTCAAAACAACATGGCCGACGGAGCAGAGAACGTCTGACGGAAACATCGAACCAACTCCAGCGAGTTCACACAACGGTGAGTGGACTGAAACTTTAATAATCACTGAGGCATTTTAATCAGTTAGTATGCGCCACACACACATAAGATCGTTCTACACATCACAGATCCGATTTTTTAGGCTTAAGAGATGCTGAGAGGCGGGAATCCTTTTTTCTCCTCTTAAACTTGGATTCGAGACATTTTCTGTATTGATTTTATTATTAAACATATCTGTGCCTCCATCTCCGATCAACCGCTTAAACATTAATTTTTAAATTTTTGCGATCAGAATACACACATCGATCGAAATTTTGCCAGACGGATAAATTTCAAAAATTTGGTTCTATAGGAATTGCACGGTTTATAACTGCGTTCTCTACATACCACACAGTATCCGTAAAATGTATCTTCATAACACGATCGTGAATATGCCAGAAGAGTTGTTACTTCCTATTAGTGAGTATATCGTCACGTTACAACACACGACTCCTGTTTTTGTTTAGTTTTGAGTGTCGGGTTGATGAAAAGTTAGAAGCGAAATATAATAAATTTCTTTGTTATTAGAGCTATTACATAGTGGGGAGGAGTAAAGTTATTTATAATCGGCTTTATTTAAAAGAAATTAAAACGTTTTACGGGAATTATCTTTATTTATAGAATTTTGTTGTATTGGAGTAATTATCCTAATTGAAGGACAGTAAACACTTAGAAATGGTTGCGTTGACTACGATAAAGATTGCGAAAAGTGATTTGGAGGAAGCCATCATCGACGTCTTAATGAATCTCGAAAAGAAGTTATTACGGATCATAGGTGGCCCGTAATAAGGAAACGACCGAAGACATCCTCGAATTGCTCCCCGGAAGGAAAGACCTGTTGAAGAAGCGACGGTCGTCTTCCTTTCAGAAAAACTCTAATTTCGTAGAAAATTCTGCATTTGCATTTGTCGTGCCTCATTCTTCTATAATGTTTGAATATGTATACTTTGAACAAACTTGGTATCCGAGTTTCCCTGTTTCATGGTATATTTTAACGATCTGGATAGGCCACTCCGCATATTTGTGGTGGAGGTCTTGTAGAATCTCCCGCGAGGCTTCTGCGGGGGGTCTTTTCGGATGAACACTAGTAGAAAAGGCGCGAGCGTCCACTACTAAATAGTAACAACCGAGATGACCTTTGCTTCTTTTTTTTGTACGGGGAAAAACTGGATCGTTTAACGTTTCTCTTACGAGTAGGATAGCCACATTCCGACCGGAAGAACGATAGAAAAAATTACTGTCAGACATTATCGGGTTTCGAAGTCCGTCGACATGTCTGGCTGCGGTCAAGTTCATGGATATTGGCTCTCCCCGGACGCAGATACATATCTATTTCGTTACGATGATTTTTCGCTTTCTCTCGGGCCATAAATTATTTGCTTTTATTTAGGAGGATTTGCTCCAATAAGAACTTACTAACCGTTAATCTCTATCCGATAAAAAAAAACTATCATTTTGTTTATAAATTGGCTAGGATTATGCTCAGATCGTTTCTTAAATAGCGTAATAGCTCCGTAAACTCAGTGGTCTTAATATCCTTGACATCCTTTCCAACACATTAAAGAACAATTCTGGTATTTTAACATATACCGTACGATTTTCAATTATCCTCCTAAAATAATCTTAAAAAGTAATTTATTGGTTATATTATAAATCGGTACAGTGTTTGTATGAATGACAGCTTATCATATGCATCGTCCTGATATTCGTTAAATTTTTACTAAAGTATATGTATAAACCTATAGAACTATTTATTTATGTTATTCGAAGATATCCCTATAAAAGTTTGAAAATCGATAAAGATTAGATAGATTTTCTTATTCGTCCAATTAAAAGCAATGGTTAAAAAAGTAGCCAAATGATGCGGAAATAAGAAAACAAACTAAAGATTACATAAAACTCTTTTATTAAATTTATGTTGCCCTCTAAGAAAACCCATTTCTGACAAATAATAAAAATCATTTATCAACCCATATTGGTTTTGATTGTATTTGTTATATGCTAAGAATTTTAATATAGTTTTCATTGACGATCATTTTATGTAAACTTAAAGAGTTATATTTTTATTATATTCGGATAGTCGTCATCGAGAAGATATGGATGGTTCTAAACTTTTATTGGAAATTTGAAATAATGATAAAATAAGAAAAAAAAATGAAATTTTGAAATAATTTAATTAAATTAATAAAAACTATACAGAACCAGTCCTCCCGATGATAAAGAATGTACCAATATTTGAATATGGTACAAATATAACTCCAGGTTTCTCTTGTTCATACCCATATTGGTTTTGATTGTATTTGTTATATGCTAAGAATTTTAATATAGTTTTCATTGACGATCATTTTATGTAAACTTAAAGAGTTATATTTTTATTATATTCGGATAGACCCATATTGGTTTTGATTGTATTTGTTATATGCTAAGAATTTTAATATAGTTTTCATTGATGATAATTTTATGTAAACTTAAGAGTTATATTTTTATTATATTCGGATATTCGTCATCGAGAAGATATGGATGGTTCTAAACTTTTATTGGAAATTTGAAATAATGATAAAATAAGAAAAAAAAATGAAATTTTGAAATAATTTAATTAAATTAATTAAAACTATTCAGAACCAGTCCTCTCGATGATAAAGAATGTACCAATAATATGGTACAAATATAACTCCAGGTTTCTCTTGTTCATAAAACGATCCTCAATGAAAATCTATATTAAAATTCCTGGCATATAAAATAGTAAAATCAAAATTAATATTGGTGTTTGTTAGTACTCCTCCGAAAGAATTGGTTATTGGTTATTGGTTTGCCTCGTTTCTAGTCATCCTGCTTTAAATATCTCTGTCGTTATCTGAATTGAATAAATAAAAAATAAAGAAAATGTCCCATTTATTACTACCAATTAAAAGCTATATTGCATATTTATAGCTTATTTTTGTTTGTGTTTATTTTTTACACAGTATATAATATTTATTATTATTTGAGATTTATTAAATATTCCAGGAAATTTATCATTTTCCTGAAGAAAATTTCGATTATTTAGTATTGTATTCTTAATGACAACTTCTATATTAATAACTTTCTTAAATCTTTTGTTTATTGTTTTATATATGAAGTACTTAACCTTGTTTAGAAATTTATCTAGTAAAGCTAGATAAATCAGATTAATTTTATATATGTGTGGATTTTATCATATTTTTAATTTTGTAACTTTCAGCTTGAAATTATTACTCAAAAATATGCATGGATAGTCAGAAATTAAAATTTAGGAAGCTCTTTTCATTTACAGATATTTTCTTCCAATAAACCACGAAATTTCTAAAGTTTCAGTATATAGCAGTGTAACTGAAACAATAGTTCCATTCTTTATTATCGATGTAATGCTCCTCTAGATTTGTTTATTAAAAATCTAATAAATAGTATAATCTAAGTCTTATTATTATTTCTATACTAAAAATAATATAGGCTTAGATTATATATTAGACATGATAGTATGTATCATAATTGCATGTCATGCTTATATTTGATGATATTTTTATATAATAAATTTTTATAAATGCAATTACTGGATATATTTGAAATTATTTACAGTACAGAATTTATTTTAATAATAATAGCAAACCTTATTTATGTAATTAAGATTACAAAAGCCACAAACAAAAAAAATAATGATAATATGATATAGAAGAGTTAAAGGGGTTTAAAAAGTTCGAGGGACAGTCCAAGCAGTGATATCTTTTAGCTGGAAAATTATAATGTCTGCAGATACAATTTCCGTTTATTATGTAGTGTTCATTTGCATAATTTATATTTTATTTCTTCCGATTTTCATTTATTTTCTAGATTCCTTAAAAATCTGATGTAAAATTTATAACTAGCCTATATAAAAATTTTTAAATTGCTTTCTCTCAAAATCTATTCTACTTGGTGTTGGACAAATTTTATAAAATGTCAATAAAGCATAATAGGATAATAAAAGCTGTTAATTCATCTCATTTATATCAGTTCTTAGAGTAGAATACATTTTTTTTAAATTAAACAAATTAGAATAATATACATTATAAAAATAGCTTAAATCCAATTATGAAATACTATTTTGTAACTAAAGAAAATATTTGAGCTATAACATTTAAATGAAGCGACAACCGTAGAACGAGATTAATCCAATATAACATGGAATACAAAATGAACCATTAAGAAACTACAGCAATGATTATCTTTCCATAAATGAACCTTCGTCAGCCTGTTGGTTGTGTAGAAATAGCGCATGTGTAGATTCCGTATGTCTAGCGGTGTATTTATTGATCAAAACAGTCGTACTCATTTGTAACCAGCAGGATGGATTCGTGGCCAAAGAGGAAACATGTCTATGCCGTTATCCCATTGGAAAATTGACGAGTTTGGTGGCGGTGGCGACTCGCTTACGTCATTAATGTCGTATGAAACGGTAGCGCCAGGTAAGTGTCGGCTGGCAGCACTTCATCGTTCGTCTTCACCGCCAATGCTTAAATGCTATCTCGCGTAGTAGATAGGGGATTGGGGGGGTTCCGATTGCGACAGATCAATTCATCAACTAATGTTAACTAATCTAACTTTGGTCGCCATAGTTAGAATCCTGATTTGATCTACGATATATGTAGATTATAAGTTGTTAAACGATATTCATTCCAGCAGCGGAATAATTTTTTTCATTATTTTGTTTTTTCTTAATTTCGGAGAATTGTATGTAGTTGCCTAGTGAATTCGATAGTATTTACCACCATGCCAACTACACGAAGGGGCGTTATGTGAGTAATGTATACTCGGCTTCTCTTTTAACTGCTTTCTTTTATGATTATACAATTGACTATATATTCTTAAAAGAAAAAATATATATCGTTTATCTCACTTTATTCGTAATGAAATACAGATTAAAAATATGAACGTTTTTAGGGCGTGGTTAAGTATTGTTTATCTAGGACGGTAATATGCGAGTTTTATGATTTTTTAAATCGTTAAAAGTTTAATTTAAAAATCTGATATATTAGCATAGCTAACTTGTTCACTACCTGTTGGTCATTTGATTTAAACCTTGAAGTAAAAACAAAATCATTTATAATAAAGATTAATAAAAAATTTTATGTAATCAAAATAAATTGAAACATCTTTTAGTATTGGACTATATCTTTAAAAATTTTTTAATTTTTACGTAATTTTTAAATACATAACATGGTATATTAGAAATTAAAATATGTTTGCATCATAGTTATTAATATATTCTTTTTTTTTAATTTTAGTCTGAACCTTTATTTTAAGTTTTAACTTTTAAATACTGTACTTATATTTACTTTTTTTTAAGAAATAAGTTTAAAGCAAATTGATAGAATTTTGACGAATTTAAATGTTATTAAAAAGTTGTAAAAATGAATCTAAAACGTAGCATCAAAAACTTTTATATTTAAATAAATTCATATAAGAAAATATCTTGTTCTGGAGACATCATTGAAATAGATTTTGATAGAATTAGGTCTTTAAGTACTTCTGAAAAATATAGGACTCTGTATTAATAAAATAATTATAAGAATGCTAATTTATTTTTGCTTAACTTTCTAAAGTTATAATGAATTTTTTGAGAAATAAGTGCATCAGAATTATAAATATCGAATAGAATGATGAACTACATATTATTATATCTGAGTTGTCAGTTTTTAAAAGAATAAACAATAGTTATTAATATCATATAGTTAAAGATTTAATTTTATTGAATTAATACAGGTATATGCTGCTTAGTATCCTGGATATGTTCTAATAGGACATGTGAATTTCATATTATGTGAACAACATAAGTAAACAAACTTATATTGTAATATAGTATAGTACATTGTGTAGCATAATGTACTATAGTAATAAAAAAATATATTAAAAAAGTAGTAAAAATATTGTATAATACTATATAGTAGTGTAATGTATTGTAATATGCTAACAACATTAACAAAAACCAGACAGTAAAATAATACTGTACTGTAGTGTTTCCTGTTTGGTGGTCTGCAGACTTCTAGGATCTATGCAATCAATTTAAGAGGTTCATGGCTTATCTTAATAAAGAGGGGTTCCACAGCTCTTAGCTACTTGGAATCACTGCTTACAATAATAATCCCATCAAAAACATCTCATATGTAAAAAAATAAGCCAAGTACAGTATTACCGATACAGGAAATTTGTGAAAATTTAGATCGGTTATATTGGTTGATGTTGTTATATTATTTTCTTAAATCTTCAAACAAGTAGTTGCATCTAAATTTGTGGCAATTTAGATGCAACTACTTGTTTGACGATTTAAGAAAATAATATAACAACATCAACCAATATAACCGATCTAAATTTTCACAAATTTCCTGTTTCGGTAATACTGTACTTGGCTTATTTTTTTACATATGAGATGTTTTTGATGGGATTATTATTGTAAGCAGTGATTCCAAGTAGCTAAGAGCTGTGGAACCCCTCTTTATTAAGATAAGCCATGAACCTCTTAAATTGATTGCATAGATCCTAGAAGTCTGCAGACCACCAAACAGGAAACACTACAGTACAGTATTATTTTACTGTCTGGTTTTTGTTAATGTTGTTAGCATATTACAATACATTACACTACTATATAGTATTATACAATATTTTTACTACTTTTTTAATATATTTTTTTATTACTATAGTACATTATGCTACACAATGTACTATACTATATTACAATATAAGTTTGTTTACTTATGTTGTTCACATAATATGAAATTCACATGTCCTATTAGAACATATCCAGGATACTAAGCAGCATATACCTGTATTAATTCAATAAAATTAAATCTTTAACTATATGATATTAATAACTATTGTTTATTCTTTTAAAAACTGACAACTCAGATATAATAATATGTAGTTCATCATTCTATTCGATATTTATAATTCTGATGCACTTATTTCTCAAAAAATTCATTATAACTTTAGAAAGTTAAGCAAAAATAAATTAGCATTCTTATAATTATTTTATTAATACAGAGTCCTATATTTTTCAGAAGTACTTAAAGACCTAATTCTATCAAAATCTATTTCAATGATGTCTCCAGAACAAGATATTTTCTTATATGAATTTATTTAAATATAAAAGTTTTTGATGCTACGTTTTAGATTCATTTTTACAACTTTTTAATAACATTTAAATTCGTCAAAATTCTATCAATTTGCTTTAAACTTATTTCTTAAAAAAAAGTAAATATAAGTACAGTATTTAAAAGTTAAAACTTAAAATAAAGGTTCAGACTAAAATTAAAAAAAAAGAATATATTAATAACTATGATAGGAGAAGGAGAAGAAGAAAAATGGTCTTTTGGTCGATTTTTGCAATTTTTAAACCGCTCTAATTCTATCATTAATTGGATATGAAACTTCAAATTTAGCAGTCTATGTCCTATTGAATACTTTTCTCAAATGCAGTTGTCAGATTAATAATATTTAAGTTAGGACCAAAGTTACGGCGAGTTGAATTTTGGCTGTAATGACTCCGGTAATAATAGTCAGTCAGTGACTACTGTACTTGGCTAGAGTCACTGCCGTGCCTCTTGATTTGTACAGGAGTCTGGGGTCTAAATTAAAAAATATGGTATGCAGTTTTAACTACAGCTTCATTCATGGTAGGTACACAAACTGTAGTTAGGACTGATTTAGGGACATTTTGGAACTATGATGCACTTTATTTCAGAATATAAAATTTCACAGAGATACTGAATTCAACTTGAGAGTGAGATGCTGCCAAACTGTAGTAAAGCAAGTATACAATAATTTTTTTTTACATTATAGCAAGTATACAACATTAATTTATATAACAAGTGTACTGTACATATGTTTACTGTGATATAAATTTGATACATATCATATAATTTTACAGTTGGCTTGCAATCTGTTTGTTTATATCAGTTTCATACCTAAATACACTTGCTATAGCACTTTATATCTGTATATCCCATTAACTGAACAATAAATTTTTTTACTGTAAGATCTCAGAAATATATGCAAACAGATATTGTCTGAAAGGACACTAAGTGGTGCATATCTGCATAATATTTTATCTAAGTTTGTTAGTTTTAAGAACATATCTTTTTGCTAATAAATACTTTATACAGAATGATTTAATAGTCGTACGGTCTGTTGTTGCCACATTGTTAAAAATACGTGTTATAAATTAAAATCAAAATGCAAACAATCATAATAGACCAATAATTGTGTTTGAACTGTCTACCATGTTAGCATTGCAATATATATTCATCTTTTTTATTACAATAGTATAGAAATGTACATATTGACATTTTATTTCATTTTTATTAATTCATTCAGTTATTTTTGTATGTTTTTTCAAAAATCTAAAAAAAAAATAAATCTAATGAGGAAATCAGAGCCAAAATATACTAAGAAATTCTGTTGTAATTGATGAGAAGGGTAAATATGATCAGTGGAAGCACTAATTCAATATCTGTAATCAGTCATAAAATAATCACTTTGTATTTATTAATATAATAGTTCTGAGGAAGGCTAAAGCTATAAGTTCAAGAAAACCAAAGAACTTGCAATATATGTATTGCTGAATTTTCAATGTCTCATTTTATTAAAACTGTTTTGTTAAAAATATAGAAAAATAAAACTTAAGTTTTTCTTTATTGAAAAACAGTAGATTATACTATAAAGCAGGGGTATCAGACTTGATTCTTATGAAGGGCCACTTAAGGATGACAAAATATTGAAAGGGCTGTATTAAAGGACAAAATAATGATGAAAGGGCTGCATTTAAACATTTAAATTGATTGCATTCCCAAGTGTTTATACTTTACAACAATAACTCTGTTTTATCGGAAAACAAAATTTGAAAAAATTAGATATATTCTTGTAAGTTAAAATTAAGTTTATTTTTGTTTACTTATCTATTTAATTTATTACTAGAATTAACAATATTTTCTTGTCTTGTTTACAAATTATGACAGTAATTAAATTATGTAAAATATATGATTGTTAAAAATGTTTATGCTAATGAGCAGGCTATATGTTTGATATGCCTGTTGTATGGAGTTGTTGACTTAAGTCAGCTTGATCTGAAAAGTTTGATTTTTCTCATAAACAAACAGATGACTTAAGCTCAAGCTTTGGTCTTTAAGGTCTCTCTAAATTTGTTTCTTTAAAATCATTTTGAACTGATAAACAGCATCTGTTTATCAGTTTCTAAACAATCAAGAAACTGTGCTGAAAAATATTGCACAATATTATATACCTTTTCTCTGTTTATGAAATGATTTCAATTTTTTTATTAAGAATTTGTAATTATGATTAATCATGGGATGATTAGATCTGTAATAAGCCCCAAAACTCCAAGAGATTAAACCAATTGTCTAGCACTGAGAAATGAGAAAAAATGAAATCATCCAGGCAAGATTCTATATACAGCACAATCAAATTCCATTATTTATTATTAATCTGTATCTCTTGATGAGTGAAGATGAACTGATATGTGATTTTTGCAATCCTGCATATTATGAAACAGATTTTAGCAGCATATCCATATTTTACTGCTAAACAATTACAATATTTTAATTGATTAAATCTTATTGGAAAGAATTTTTAATTATTTTGGCCTTTTTTTTTCATCAGATGAAATGTTTTACATAAAGCATTACTAACTTATTTTTAATCTTTTATACTGTTTTTATGAATTTTATATAGTTATAATTTTATGTAAAATTGTTGTTGCTATTCAAAGACTGTAAAGTGCTGATATCTAATGAGGTAAAAGTGAAAAAGTTATTATTAAATTATATTATTTCTATGTTCCTTTTAGTGCTTTAGTGTGGTTCTAAAGCTCTAAAAGGAGCATAGAAATAATATACTTTAATCAAAGATCGAAAATGGATCCTCTTCAGCAAGTCATAAAAAACAATATAATCTAAAAAAAGTCCTAACAAACAATATAATCATTAGAACATTAGATTTTACTTTTTTAACTTAAAATAAATTTATTGAAGTGCTTTCGACCCTCTGGGCCTCTTCAGCAAATCATAGAAAGCAATATATAATCATTAGAACATAGTTTTAGGACATAATTCTAAAATTATGTTCTAATGATTATATATTGCTTTTTATGATTTGCTGAAGAGGCCCAGAGGGCCGAAAGTGCTTCAATAAATTTATTTTAAGTTAAAAAAGTAAAATCTAAAGTCTTTATTTATCGATTATCCTGCTCTTTGCACTCATTTTCAATCTTTGTTTAAAAATGGAGCAGTGTATTTCAAATCTTAATAATATACTTTAATATTAACATTTTTGCTGTTGTTTTTGGTTTTACATAATGTTATTTAAGTATTATTATTTGCCAGTCTTATTTAGTTTTTATAAATATCTTTTAGACAGTGTTTGTTTATATGAACATTGCATTTGACATAATAGGTCCAGCCTTTCTCTGTATCATGAAACAAGTAAACTCCAAACTGTTCATTATAGCTATAGTTATGTTGATTATGATTAATAGACTTGACGTACAATGAGTTAATAAATAATAATCATCAAAAAAGCTTTGTTTCCCACGCTTTCTCTTAGTATCAGTTCATGAGTTTGAGTTTTTGAAAACACCTGATATTCAGCAGTTCCCACTATATACTTTGTTTATAAAGAATGCAGTGGTCTTTCATGGAAGATGAAATAAAATCATAGATGAACATAGATCTAGTTTCTAAATTTTCATTCACTGCTTATTTTGCTTTAGTTTATATAAATATTTAAATATAACTATGAAGATAGATCTAGTTGTAGAACATAACTTCAGGATAAGTTATATAACTGAAAATAATGGATTTTTAATGTTTTATATTATGTCATTTTAACTATTAATATATTTATCTTCTCAGATAAAATGAAGCATTTATTATTTAGAAAATATCAAAAATTCTTATATCATTTTGAATGAATTTTTAAATTGTATATAATAATGAAGTTTTTAATAAGTTTTATTGAATTTGTACACAAATTGAAAACATATTAAGGATGAATGTATATTGTAAAAAATCAGAACAGAAGGTAAATAGAAAAATATACAGTGGTCCCTGGTTATAATGCAGGTTTGCGGGGTGGTGATCTGACCCGTGTTATAAGACAACAGTGCTATAACAAATGGCTTCTCTTATTTTTAATTTAGTGATTCTAAATTAGAGAATAAGAGAAAGCTGTCCAATTTATCCAAGAAGGTTTGTAATCTTCCTTTTTTGCAATCCATCCTTGTATTGTGATGGATGGACACCATTTATGCATTGTATTATATTTTTCAGAATCTCTTTCAAACAATTGGGGAACAGGAAAGACCCGCAGTATAAACAAGAGCATTATATTTGGAGAGCACAGTATTTATTTTAAGAATATCATGAATATTTTCAATTCATGTTTGGATCATCAGTTACATACCATAGTAATTTATAGAATATAATTCCAGGTAGATAGAAAATATTTGTTTTTATTAAAAACAAATTCTAAGTTCCAAGAAAGCACAATTAGCAGTTTAGGACAAAGGAAATTACACTTTAATAAACTTAAAAACATTTTCGGTAAACAGGATACCATCATCAGTTATTTCAAACTACAAGTCGAATGCCAGAACTTAGAATTAGATTTATATAAAAATAAGCAGTTTTCTTAACTTATTTAAGTTTGATTTATAAAGAAACTTTTTTAATCTGTCTTCTGTGCCAATTATTTATAATATGTACACGAGAATTTTTTAAATTATAGATTATAAAATTTATTATATATATTTGTATCTTATTCTTGGTCATTTAATACACAAATAATCAAATCCAATACCAGGAGTCAAAGTTTTTATTTATATAAATATACTTTTGGTTTAGCCATAGATTAATTTCAATTATTAGAATTCTCTTTTAAACTAGAATGTGTATCATATTGTACCATCAAATTACATTTAAAATTCAAAACATTCTATTGTGCAGAATATTTTAAATAATAAATTAAAGATGTAAAATTATTCAATCAAAAATTTTCAATAAATTTTATTTTTATAGACTATCAGCTTTTATAAAATGTTATTCACAACTGCTTATACATATAATCGTATTTCATAGATCAAACAGCACTAATAGCAGCTAAGTTTCTTTTTATTTCAAAGATACAAATGCTGTTGGCCATTAGACCATCTTCGGGATATGTTCTATTGGCATAGAATAAAAATTAAAAAGTTTTAAATTGTATTCCATTGCTGAATACATTTGTATCTTTAAAATAAAAAATAAACTTTGCTGTTATTAGCTATTTGATCTTTGAAATATCAGTTTTTATCAAAATTTTAAAATTTTTTGATTCATCCTAATAACAAGGATTCTGGAAATGTGAATGATCATTTAGGATTAACTTTGGATCCTCATGAAAATGTCCATACAATGCAAATTACTTTTTTTTGAAATCTGCAACAAAAATTAAAAATACAGGAAGTTTTTGGTTTACAACTTCCTGTTTAATGAGTTTCGGGGTTTGCGAATATTTTCAAATATGAAATATTAAAAAAATTGAAAATACGAATCCTAATTGCAGTAAATAAATGCTAAAAATTCATAAAATGGCATTTCAAACCACATAAATATACAATACACTATAACTGGGCTTATAGAAAAAACTCCCATCTGCATCTTTACCTTACACTGCTCAATATTAATAAACCATTTAATGTTCAGTTCACAAAGCAGGCAATAACATGCACAAAAGTTCATTAAAACATATAAATTTTAATTAAAGTACTTTTGGCTTTAACCAGCCCTCATCAGTAAATAGTACAAACATCACAAACAGGTAATACGTTAGCATATAGGAAAATAACGATAAATAAATAATATAGAGTGCATAATAAAATATAAAAATAGGACAGGTCCAAGTTAACTTCCTCACACTGTGACAAAAATCTCAGATGTCATCCCCTCTCGGCAGCCCAGCCTTTAGGTTGGGGAGTAGTTATCTATCCTGGATGGAAGATGGAAAATCAGATCTGCAGATTAGAATCTTTTTATCTACCTTGCTTCCGTATGCCTTGCAGCCATAGTTGAGATTCCAGCTATCACTGATGCAGTTGAAACTGTCACAGAATGCATCATATAGGCAGCTGAAATGTCTATTTGTAAAATGTCAGCATGATTTTGTGAACATTATAGTTCTTGCTGAAACCATGACTGTGAGATGGCCCACAAGAAGCAGAAGTCATGGGATATTTTCTGCCACTACTCCATTCAAAGAAATCTAATTATCTTTAGACATACAAAGGCTAACTTTTGAAAGATTTGATGTTAGAGCCAAAAGGATTCTTGGAGGAGATGCATTTCTACCATCATGTCCTCTACTAGTTCCAAGATGATATGGGACAAGATTCATAAAATCAATGGGAATATGATATCTCACCCCATTTCCATACTCAAACCTAATTGTGCAATTGCAAATGATTATCATAGTATTCCTGATCTGCTTAGATTGACAGATCAGGAATACAGTGATAATCATTCCATCAGTATCATCATCATGATCTTCAGTTTCCAGTATCAGTAATTATCTGATTCTTTTCAACTTTAAAAACTCTTGTGAAAACTGCTCCCTTAAACTTTAGGCCCTCTACACATGAAGATTACAACATTTCATTTACTATGCTTGAATTCCTCATGGCTTTGTATCATTCATATAAAACTGCAATAGATCTGGACTCTACAACATGTTAAGACATCTTGCAGATTTTGAAGGTTGGATAGAAAATCATCTATTGCTATCTCTTTCCCTAAAGTGAAAGATCCCAAATCCTTCCCATTATAGATCAGTTGCTTTGTATAATTGCCTTTGCAAAATTATCAAATGTATGGTGATGTGTAGTGTCATTCAGTGTAAATTTTTGAAAGACATGGCCATCTTTCATCATACCAAAGTGGATTCTATTTTTTTAGGAGCACAGTGAAAATTTGATGCAGCTTGAGACATTCATTCAAGAAATGTTTGTGAGACTCAAACATCTGTTTTGACATTGAGAAGACTTGTCATCCTAGCATTACAGCATTTTTTGCAACCTTTATATTTGTGTTTTGCATGGAAATCTGCAGATTTTCATCAGGAATTTTTTATCATCCCCTTCCAGATCTGCATTGGTTCTGTTTTATTCACTTTCCATTTACAGGAGGAAGCTGTACTTCAAGACTCCATTTTTTGTTAAAAAAGCACGATCTTAATATTTTTGCTAAATACATTAAAGGTGATCTGCCTACGGACAACTTATTCTTCAATGTACCTCAATACAATTCACGTAGAACCGATCTGATTTTCTTACCTACAAAGAGACTTGAAAAAACTTTCAGATCATTTTGGATTAGAGCTGCTAGGACATTTAATGATTATTATCTTTCAGAATAGGGGGCCGCCCATAGTTGCATTTAAATGTAGGGTGGTGTGGGTACAAATAAATAAATAAATGTGATACATTTATTTTGAAGATCAATGGTATCACAATCTGTTTACATCCAGCTGTGAAGTTCTCCTGTAAGGATATGACTCCTAAATCTGCCAGTCAACTAACATGAGGCTTATAAGAGACAGTTACAGACTGCTTTGAATCAGATTAACAAATGAGTTTTTGTTCTCCCATCAATTGACATGTATGTGTCCATATTTGTTGCTGATTTGACCTCCATCTAGATCCAGAGATTTACCAGAGTGATGTTCCTATTCTAGTAATGAATGAAGCCATGTTTCTAGGGATTATTTTTGACTGTAAGCTCTTTTTCGGTTATAGATAATCCATAGATATTTCAATCAATGTTCAGTTTTAAGAATAACAGTCACTGATCTGATCAGTGCTGGAGTTAGTTCTAAGAGAGGAATTCATCTTTGGATATTAGATCTATTCACTATCAGGCACTTCATTTTAGTACTAGAGCAGTTCTTCTCAAACTATGGGTCGCGACCCCAAATGGGGTCGTGAAGCAAAATGCTGGGGTCACTAAAATTAAATGCAAACATTGGAATATATGTAATTTCACAAACGCCCAATATTTAACATATGACAACATATGATATGTAATTTCACAAATGCCCAATATTTAACGTATGACAACATATGACAACATTTTCAGTGTAGTTGGTTGATTGTGTTCAACTTAATAAGTGTGTAAATTATTTATGTACTAGTATGTTTTATTTTATATTTAATACCTTGGTTGATTGTGTTCAACTTAATAAGTGTGTAAATTATTTATGTACTTGTATGTTTTATTTTATATTTAATACTTAGGGTCGCAAAAAATCTCATAATGAAAAATTGGGTCATGAATGAAAAAGTTTGAGAAGCACTGCACTAGAGCATTCCACATGTCACTTGTTCAGAATCTATATTTTGGAATCATTTGAGCTTCCACTTTCCATCAGGAGGAAATAGCTGTCTTTTTTCTATTACACCAAATTGAAGTCCTTACTAAAGAATCCTGCCTGGCTTAAATGTTTCTGATCCCATGTTTTCTTCACTGTTTGCTTGTTGATCTTCATCTCTCTCAACATTCAATCTGTGAATGTAAGATTACTCAATGAGATCAGTTTAAATACTTCATCTATCTCCCAGTCTGAACAGGCATCTATTGCTCCTTGGGATGTCTCCCTGTATCTGTGTATTTTAGCCTTCACCATCATCCAAAGGATTCCAGCCTGGACTGTGCTTTTCAACAACTTTTTGCAGATTACCATCACCTAAATATGGATTCTGTCTCAATTTTTACAGATGGTTCTAAATCTCCATTGGCCATATGGGATCTGATTTTATCTATGATGACAAAGTCTGTTCTGAGCCAATATCCCCATTGACAAACTGTGTTCACTTCAGAATCATGTTATACAGCTTGCCCTGAGATATATCAGAACAAATGGCCACAATCACAGCATTATTTATTCTCACTCAGTGCACTGCAGAATCTGATCATATAGATGTTTTCCTCACATCCAATGCTGGTTAGTATTTAAAAGCTTCTCTCTCTTTTATCAGAAAGGGAATATACTATTAAGCTTTGTTGGGTTTGAAGACATATTTGATATTCAGGGGAATGAACTATCTGACATCACTGCCTAGTCAGCTACCTCAAACCATTTACACATTTTAGAATGCCTTTTACTGATTTTAAACTCTTCA
The DNA here is from genome assembly GCA_000484575.1 of Olivierus martensii. NCBI lineage: Eukaryota > Metazoa > Arthropoda > Arachnida > Scorpiones > Buthidae > Olivierus > Olivierus martensii. Next base: position 21,303 of record AYEL01074363.1, on the reverse strand, counting down.
TCAAAGAGAAGCTGAAGCAATTGTGGCAGCATATTTCAGATGAACAAATCTGCAAGAAGCTTTACAAGAACAAACTGTTAGTCAAGCATTGGATTTCAGCCATTGCAAGAACAGAAGAGAGAGAGTTGTCTTTGCAAGGATCCATATTGGGCACAGTTGGCTCACTCATAGATATCTTTTAATGGGTGAAGACTGAACTGAATATGATTATTGCCACTGTGCTCTTACCATCAAGCATATTTTAATTGATTATAATTATTTTACTGCTAATCAGTTACAGCATTTTTAACTGTTCTGTTTTTATCATGAAAGAAATTACAGGTTAACGAACAGTTTGGATAATGAACAAATTCTAACGAACACTTTTTCGAAAGATTTTTATGTTCGGTTAACGAACACATAATCGGATAACGAACACTTCATGGCATAAGCTATGGGACCAGCGGACTGATGGAATGACAGGTCAGCCTGATGGCTGCGTGGTAAAGATGTGGTTTATCATTCTGGAGATGTGGTTCATATTAGCCAGCGATATCACGATTCATTACAAATGTTTGCAATGCATTTTGTAGAATATAAACAAAATAGATTTCCTTCTTTTGTTTTATGTTTATATATATTATAAAAAAATATGATATATTTTTTAAATTTTTACAAAAAAAAAAAAAAACTTATATATTATTATATTTCCAATCATTACCAAGCATTTTATTGTACTCCCTTTTACAAAAAAAAAATGTTCGCTGTATTGTTTATAGCCCAATATGTTAAATGAATGCTAAGATGCAGCCATACTAAGTGTATTGTAAAACTTAAAAGCAAATGGGACTATCAAATCCTTCCAGTTGGGAAGATAATTAACAATATCCCTCTACTCAATTCAACATATCCACACATTATTTGCAGAGAGAATTTCTTTTGTCAATGCTTTTAAGTCACCGCTTGCTGGGAAAAATAAAGGAATCACCACTCCGATCTGAGACCACCTGCAACCCCGTAAAAATTCCGCTGTTGGGTATAAACACCACAATACCTGACAGGAATCAATGGACTGGCAGGGAAAGAAACAGACTGAGGAGTATAAATGGATCAGCAGAAAAAAAGGACCAAAACGAAAAAAATCAGACAAAGAAACAGCTCTCAGATTTGGGAAGAAAATAGTTACCGGCAAAGACAGAGGTCAACTTAACAAAAGAAATCTCTCCATGTAATTCTTCCATGGGCTGTGCTATGCCATGACATTTTGGCATCTGACCCTCTTTTCTTTTTTTGTTTGATATGCATTTAAATTGACAGTCTCATTTACTCAATAAAACACTTGTTTTGTTAAGGAAAGGGTGTAGTGTCCATTATTAGCCAAATATCTCCCTTATATTTCAGGACCTCAAACTGCCAAACCCATGCATCTATTTAACGTGCTAGAGAATCACACAAAAACTGCTCCTGGTGTCAGAAACTGATGTGAGAATTCCAGGCAGTTGGATCTTTGCTGTGTGCTGTGTGGGATCTCATACAGCAAAGAATTCAGTATAATACATCATTTCAAATTTTATAAAAATTCATTATGGGATAATGTGTCAGGATCATGATTTCTCAATGATCTGTCATGATAAAATGATAGTTCAAGGATCAGTGATTCCAAGAAAAAATAGTATTAACTATATAGGGTTGGTTTAGAGATCAAAAAAGGCAAGACAAAATATACAGGAAAATGAAGGTAATAGGAATTGATGCAACAATGTTCCAATGTATTATAATGTGTGTTTTGGATTTCACATTTTTTATTGTATACAAAGATAACAAGATATCAGATCAAGTACATAGGAAGCCAATAAGCACTCTGATTTATTTCTATAATTCATCATCTGATTGCAGCAGATTTAAAATGGCAGGTTCCTGGCACTTTTAGAATGAAACCTTTACAATCTGCCAGCAATTTTGCCAACATATGGAAAAAAGTTAGACTTTTTAAAAAATATTATTGCCAAATATGTATAAAAAATTTTAGAAATATTTGTTTGTGAAGCAAAAAAGAAATAATTTGATAGTAAAAGCAATGAAAATAAATAAGCAAAGAAAAATATTGATTAAACAGCATCCTTTCATTGCTACAAATAAAAATTTGAGAGATCTGCTAATATCCAGATAAGTTATATTCTCATTAATAGCACTTCAAGCAGTCAGTCAACAAAATCCTTTATTTATAACACAAACGTTTTCGGTGTACTACACCCTCATCAGGCTCTCTAGATTACATTACTTTTCAAACCAAACATCGTTCTATACAACGTTTACGTTCTATTAACAATTCAAAAAATTCTTTTACAAATTATAACAATAATTCCAAATTCAAAATTATATACACAAACAATACCATATAAAAAAATTATTTTACCAAACAACCATACTTTCGTTGCCATTACCCCAGAGTAAATTTCTACTGTAATTATCCTATACGCAGCACACAGCTTTATAAAATCGGGTATACAACTGCCTTGTTTTTATAGTCCTATTATCTCCTAATATTCATAATTACTCTTTAAGACATACTTCCAAGCTGGGGGTAGCTCCCAGTTCACTTTATCGTTAATTAAAACCTCTTTTTCTACCCTACTCATTATCTCCAAAGTTTCCGTTACCACTGGCTGTGTATTCATCAACACTGGTCTAATCCTTTCTACTTCGTCCCATTTTATACTAATATCTCTATTAAATGCCTCCGTTGCCAATGACGTTGTAAGCCTAGCATGCTCGATGTCGCTTTTATGTTCCTCGATCCTTCTCTCTAAATTCCTCGATGTTACCCCAATGTATGTTTTCCTTCTATTCTCTTTTATGTCTATTATTGGGACCCTGTATACTCCTCTCTTTTCACTTTGTCTCAGGGGGTCTTTGTCATTTCGCAACACGTTAAATAATGTCACGTTCCTCTTCGCTGTTAACTTCCTCTTACTCCTCCTCGCTATTTTCTTCATTACACAAAGTTTTGAGGTGGTATGGTACAGCTAAATAATCCTTGCATTTCTCCTCCTTCCCTTGCTGTTCTTTTAAGCTTTCCTTAACTTGCCTGTAAATCCATTATTAGCCAAATATTGATTAATAATTTGGAATGATGACAAACTAGTGGAAAGTATAGAAGCAGCTTTTACGTTAGAACAATACGGGCTGAAACTGAAAATAGAACAGATAAGTAAACTAGAGGTGCACTTCCTAGACATCCACCTGACCAGAAAGAATAATAAAATCAAAACGGATAATAAAGTAAACTACTTGTTTAGTTTCTTAAATAAGTAAATAAAACAGCACTAAAAAGCAAGTATAAGTTTTTAATTGGTATAACGTTTTCGGGCAATAACTGCCCCTCTTCAGTACCATACAATAAGCATAAAGTTTAAACGGAACATTCCAGAATAGTTAAATGTATGAAATAACATTTAACTATTCTGGAATGTTCCGTTTAAACTTTATGCTTATTATATGGTACTGAAGAGAGGCAGTTATTGCCCGAAAATGTATACCCAATTAAAAACTTATACTTGCTTTTTAGTGCTGTTTTATTTACTTATTTATCAAGACGGATATTTACTTTCAAAGGCAAGACAAAGTGTCATGGATGCAATGTCTTACCAGCGACACTTGCTTGCTGAATGAAAGAGGAAAAGGGAAACGATTTTTCATTAGATGATTCTTAAAGAAAAACAAAGTATCAAATGAGGAAGAAGCTTCCTCCACACAGACAAATTATTTACTCAAATATTTTTGATTTTCATGAATGATTTATGAATACAAATTGATATTAGCAATAAAAATGTCTATAATTAATGTAATACAATAGTAATAATACATGTTACAAAATAAAAAAAATTATATATATTTTTTTATTCACTGTCCCATTTCACCTATTCCCATTATTTACATGTTAAAATGACCTCGTTTAATGCTGTTTCATTTAGTGCTTGGTTTTTTTGGAACGTAAAACCCATGTTAAACAGAATCTTACTGTATAAAATATTTAATTTCTTTATTTTTCCTTTTAAATTCCAATTTCTAAAAAATTTAATTTCATTTATTGTTTATTTTTTTATAATTTATTTATTTTATAAATAAAGTTATTGAAAATAAAATAATTTTATAGATTATAAACATTTATGACAACAAATAATTTGACCAAAATTTCCTAATTTAAAAAAGAAAATAAAGTCACAATGATTAATTTATTATTTTAAAAAATATATTAGTTTTAATTTTGAAAATAACTTAGCATTTATACACGAGGAAATTCAGAAATCAATTATCAGGGATGGATTATAAATTTGCAGAAAAAAATTTAAATGTTTCAGTTTAAGACTTTAATTAATACAGGTAGGCCTCAATTAGTGCAAGTTCAAATAATGCGAGAATTGTTAATAGAACGTAAACGTTGTATAGAACGATGTTTGGTTTGAAAAGTAATGTAATCTAAATAGCCTGATGAGGGTGTAGTACACCGAAAACGTTTGTGGTATAAATAAAGGATTTTGTTAACAGACTGCTTGAAGTGCTGTTAATGAGAATATAACTTATATAAGGAGTGAAAGCAGTAATAATTAGAAGGTTATATAATATCCAGATAGTAGACAAAAAGGCCTAACAGCATTTTCATATATACAAGTCAAGAAAGAAAATGAAATAAAAATAGCATAAAAGATTCTTCGGAAGTATATAAATGCCTAAAAATACAGCAAGCAATAACATTAGCATACAAAAAATCTGTAACATATTTTTCCATTGGCATTCAATGGATTAAATAATTTTTGCAAGAAATGATAAATCAAATTAACCTTGTTATTTTTATTAATTATTTTTTTAGAGCATTTAATATGTACCTTAAAAAAAGAGCAACACAATTATTTTGATAATTTAGGTCAAAATTTAGTATATATTGTAAAGTAGATGAAGTTAAAATTTCAAATTTGGATTGTGATTTGGGATGGTTGGTCATCTTAATATAGATATCTTTTATTTTTCTGTTTGGCATGCTGTTTTAATTTTAGTTATATTTAATTTGAATTTTCATACCGTACATCCTTTAAACCAGGGCTGTCCAACTATGGCCCACAGACTGCATACAGCACAAAAAACACTGTAATGAATGCGGTCCACCGTAAAATCATAAACTTCCTTAAAACATTAAAATTTTTATATATTTAACTGTCAATGATTTTTAAAAAATTTCTGAATGAAAAGAAGTCAAAGATTATTAAGTTATGATAATCATTTTGAAAAATTTCTGAATGAAAAGAAGTCAAAGATTATTATGCTATGACATTTTTGCTTTTTTTGTCTTGGTGGATATCATATATTGTACATTATTTAGTAACTTTTCTGCTTAACAACTATTGTTAGAATTAGTATATTTTGTATATGGCCCAAGATGATTTTATTTCTTCAAATGTGGCTCAAGGAAGCCAAAAGATTACTTCCTTGAGCCACATTTGAAGAAATAAAACTTCCTTGACCACTCTGCTTAGCCTGTATATGCAATTGAGAATTAGTGATAACTAAAAGCATTTTTTTCATTTTTATATATTAATTATAGACATTAAAAGCTGATAATTTAAATTGTTAACTTAACAATTAGATAGTTAATTTAGATAGCCAATTCTTATAGAATACTTTTTTTGCTAGAAAATTGATAAATAATTCATAGAAATAATAAATAAACTACTCTCAGTAAGCTGTATATTTATTTCAAATACATTTTCATTATCAATATAGTTTCCTTTAATTACAGGACAGGTAAGAATTCTTGTCTATATTTCAACTGAAACAAGCACATTAATAGCTTAAAACATAAAAAAAAAAATAGTATAATCTTACTGTGAGTGCTTATAGTTTACATTAATTTGATTTTACAGAAAGAAGACTTTAATTATAGCCATAGGAAACTTATTAAAAACATCATGATGAAAATATATAACTATCATAAAATTTACAAGATTTCCTAAGACTAAACTGTTATAAAAACCACTGTGGGAAAAAATGTCTTATGAATATAGATCTATTTTTCTATTTATGCTAATTAAAATCTGCAACAACAAACTTATTCCAATGAAAAAGTAAGATATATATTTAGAAAGATGAAACAAATTTCTGAAATATATTAAATCATTTAGTACTGATATGAAGTGGTAATGAAGTACAACCATTTCTCAACTTATGCAAATAAAAGTTTTTACATAACATGGATTTTATGAAATTTAAAAAAACTTTAATAAAAATTCTGAATCAAAACTCCTAGAACTAGGTGTACTACAGTAATTTTACTTAAACATTATGGTGCCATATTATTTTTTGAAAGTAAGGGAAACAACTCTGCTGACATGATATTGTACCAGTAATATGATACTTAAGATTAATAATCAATATGCAAAATATAAATAAATCAAGTAACATGAAGTTTTAATAACTAAGGCTGATCACAGACAAATTGAGTCTGTGCAAAACAGGACAGGATTAGGCTCAACTCACATGAGCCACAGCATAACTATGCCACAATTACAAAACAGTAGTCGGTTTGTGGACGGTCGTGAATTATAATAAAATATATGCTTATTGTTTAATATAACTAAGTTATGTGGTAAAGAGTCTCTTATCATTATGAAGGATCCAGATTCAATATCAAATCCCTCACTTCTAGTTTTTCTTGAAGGATCCTGATTCAGGCCCAGCTCATTAACTAAAACTAATCTTACATTAATGTAGATCTATGTATGTTAGATTGGCATAAGTCAGGGATTCCTGTATTTGATTTATCTTTTATATATTAGTTGCAAACAGGTTATGTTATATATTTTTTATTTAAAACTGATAAGTGCTTACTAGTTGAAAATGTTTTTGTTATAATAAATACAGTGGATTCCACTTAATTGGGACTAAGTCATTTTGGCCCAATTAAACGAAGTAGTAATAAATTCTAAAATAAAATATGTAATTCATAGATAAATAAGTAGGTAAAAAAATAATAATTAGGTACCTATTTTAATGCTTTATTAAAATAGGTACCTAATTATTAGCAATAATAAACGAATTTAACAGCACTTTTGAGCAGTCCAAAAAAGTCTTTATTCCACCGAAATTTAACTTAGAGGAACGTTTTCGGCCACTTTTCAAAGGCCATTATCAACTCACAGATCGTTTTTTTAATCTTTTTTCAAAAGAAAAAAGTTTAAAAAAGATTAAAAAAACGATCTGTGAGTTGATAATGGCCTTTGAAAAGTGGCCGAAAACGTTCCTCTAAGTTAAATTTCGGTGGAATAAAGACTTTTTTGGACTGCTCAAAAGTGCTGTTAAATTCGTTTATTATTGCTAATAATTAGGTACCTATTTTAATAAAGCATTAAAATAGGTACCTAATTATTATTTTTTTACCTACTTATTTATCTATGAATTACATATTTTATTTTAGAATTTATTATTACTTCGTTTAATTGGGCCAAAATGACTTAGTCCCAATTAAGTGGAATCCACTGTATTTATTATAACAAAAACATTTTCAACTAGTAAGCACTTATCAGTTTTAAATAAAAAATATATAACATAACCTGTTTGCAACTAATATATAAAAGATAAATCAAATACAGGAATCCCTGACTTATGCCAATCTAACATACATAGATCTACATTAATGTAAGATTAGTTTTAGTTAATGAGCTGGGCCTGAATCAGGATCCTTCAAGAAAAACTAGAAGTGAGGGATTTGATATTGAATCTGGATCCTTCATAATGATAAGAGACTCTTTACCACATAACTTAGTTATATTAAACAATAAGCATATATTTTTAATGTTATGTCTTTGTAACCCACTAGAACTGTAAAATATATACTCTGACATATGTATGATTTGATTTGCATAAGTTTCATGGAATGATCTACTTATATAAATTGGGGACTAAGTGTATATATATTTATTAGATTTTAGATTTTTTTATTTTAATATTAGATTTAATTCATTTTTATAAATTGAAATATTAAAAGATATTATTTTTTTAATATTTAACTAGCAAAAGCACCTGGTATTATCAAATATACTAAATACTAAATTTCTGACAGAGATCATTTCGGTACTGAGTTACTGACGTGATGATAGCTTATGCTCTATGCCAGTGTCTGCCAAACTGTGCCGTGGCACAGTATGATGTAACTTTTATGACGTTTCTCGGTCATAAAATTCAGTCCATCTACGAATTTACGTGATAATAATAATCACAAAATACCATGACACAAATCTGACAGTAACAGAAAAAGAAAATTTAAGAGACTTGAGAAATGATCCTGTGCACAAAAGCTTCACATTCTGAGCTAGAATTGTCAGCATTTTGGATTTCACTTTGAGCGAATATCCTCGATTAGCTATTACAGCCATTCAATTCTTGTTGACGTTTGGATAGTGGTATCTTTGTGAATTAGGTTTCTCAGCTCTCATGGAAATGAAAAAAAAAAAAAAGGAATGATTACTGATGGTAAATGACGAGTTACACGTATGTTTATTTAATTTAGAGCCACATCTTGATATAATTATTTCTCAAAATCAATCGCATCCTTCTCATTAATATTATTATTATTTAAATTACCTATTTATTAATTTCGACAAAATAATAATATTTTATTATTGTTACCTATATTAATATTTTGATTCATGTTAATAAAATAATTTTTTCAGATTTTTATTTGGTGTACTGCGAAACAAATTCCCCTGCTTCAGTGTGCCGTGAAGTAAAAAAGTTTGGCAGACACTGCTCTATGCACTATAATGTCACATTATTACTGATAACGAATTAATTAAAAATGAATAATTTTTAATTTCATAGCAGTCTTACAACAAAACATTCTTTATGGCAATATAATTAAAAAAAATAAAAATTAATGTATAAGAAGAAAATCATATTACAACACACAGTAAAGTTGTCATGATTCATTGTCATTTAATTTAATTTTATGTAATACATTATATTTTATTTATGGCTTTATTACTTAAAAATATTTTATTTTTATTACTCCCTTAATATATATAAACAAGCATTCAGATTATTAATCAAATAGTCACCAAAAATCAAGTTAAATAACTAAACCATGACACAATACCATCTAGATTGTTAACATATAATGACACAATATGACCATATATATGGACACAATACCAGTTTAAATCTAGATTGAGATAAGGGCTTCAGATAATTAGTCAGAAATTACAGTTAACTATTACTTGAGTAGTATAGAAGCAAACCTCGCATTCTTCACTGTTAAAAATTTGTGAAAAAATTTTTACATCTGCAGATTTGGATAAATTACAAGGATATTTATTTATTTACTGTTACTATATGATGAAAAATTATTAATTATCTTGTTTCTTATGAAAAATAAAAATGAAAGCAACAAATTAAAATTTGAAGAACAAAGTTTTTTTTTTGAACTTTCGCATAAGTGTTCGTTTATCAAATAGTTATGAATAGTAGTTTTGATACACATGCTATTTTTTTACTTATACAGTATTAACATACTAAGTAACCATGAATTAAAACAGAAAAAATAGTGAAAAATGAATACCATAAAAAAAAATATACAGTATTAACATACTAAGTAACCATGAATTAAAACAGAAAAAATAGTGAAAAATGAACACCATAAAAAAAATAATATAGTATTTTCAGAAATTATTAATATCTGCAGTTTAATAAATTTTTATATTAAAGTAGAAAAAAGTAATTGCCTTCATTACGTATTTAACTTGATCAAACTAGGCTTTTCAGTTTATTTAAATAAATGCAATAAAGAAAAAATTTCAAAATTATTTTAAATTCAAACTTGAAAATGTTTTTGAAAAAGTGATTATTCATTTAATCAATTAAAATGCAGACAATTAAATGATGTAATTAATTTGATGAAAAGAATGAGTATTTTCAACATGTTCATTATCATCATTAATATCTATATACTCATCAATAATATTTTTATGAAAATGTAAATGTACAATAGTCTTTCCATTTTCTTCATAATATTTTTGCAAAAAAGACTAATATGTGTCTTTTCCCTTTTTGTGATGTTAGATTTTGGAATATTTATTGATGTTATTAAATTTAGTTGGTTTTATAGAAAATGAATGGCCATTTTCTTGTAGTAAGTAACAGTTCTTTCCATTCATTTTTACTTATTTTGAGATATTCTTAATTAATTGAAATTTTGTAATTGATAAAAAATACAAAAACATAAATCTAAATCACCTCACTTTACACAAGTATAATCTCAACAAAAATAAATCTCTCTCTAAAACTTGAAAGTTTCTAAAATGCATTTGGAATAATCATATGATTTGTGAAAATGGATAATGTAACTTTTGTTTCAACCAGAAAGAAGAAAATTTTATTATAAACTCGAATGTTCTCAATTGAATTAAAAATGTTAAATGTAAAGGTTTTTTTTATATACTTTTACCTGAAAATGATGCACACAATAAGGTATAGAATAACATTGCCCTCTTAACTCAATATAAAAAAAATGGAGAATATGAACTTTTCTTCTACACTTTCAATTAATAGGAGTGATCTTTAGTTCAAATAATTCAAATTATTAAATTATAGTTTATTCAAAAAATTATTACTGAATAAGATTATTTTGTTTGAATTTGGCTACAATTCCCCTAATTTAAAAATCTTTGCTTTTTATTTTATTAAATTTTTTTTCATCAAAACAAAATTCAACCTAACTAGAGATTACCAAGAATTTGCTTATTACAGAGCTACAAAATATAATATTGTTACAGAATTTTTAACATAAAATAATAATATAATAACATAAAATAAAGTTTTTAATATAAAATAAATGACTATAATTAACAAAATAAAAAGATTGATTAGATAAAAAAAAATGAACAAAATAAGCAATGTTTGATTAAATAACAAATGATTTAGATAATTGATTATATAAATTAAAAATTTAAGAAAATAAATAATAATTGGTAATATATATAATATTGGGAATATATAAAATAAATTAATCAAATAATAACAAATCTGATTTTCTTACCTACAAAGAGACTTGAAAAAACTTTCAGATCATTTTGGATTAGAGCTGCTAGGACATTTAATGATTATTATCTTTCAGAATAGGGGGCCGCCCATAGTTGCATTTAAATGTAGGGTGGTGTGGGTACAAATAAATAAATAAATAAATAAATAAATAAATTAATTAATTAAAAATATAAAAATTAGTAGCACGTCCATTTTCGTACTAGGTGATTAGTGAGGGGGCGGTTTATAGAGGGAATTTCATGTTTTAACATAAAGGAGGAGATTTTTATAGAGGGTGAGTGGCGGTTGGCGATTAGTGAGGTGGCGGTTTATAGAGGGAATACAGAAATGAGTGGCGGTTGGCGATTAGTTAGGTGGCGGTTTATAGAGGGAATTTCGGAAATGGTTTTGCCTCCAGAAATGAGTGGCAGTTTATAGAGGGAATTTCAGTGGCGGTTGGCGATTAGTGAGGTGGCGGTTTATAGAGGGAATTTCATGTTAACATAAAGGAGGAGATTTGTTATTGGCTTTCATCAGGCAAATAACGAGGGTGGCGGTTTATAGAGGGGCTACGAGGGTGGTGGTTTATAGAGGGGCGGCTTAAAGAGGTTTGACTGTATACACATAGGGTGGCGGTTTATAGAGGGGCGGCTTAAAGAGGTTTGACTGTATATTAGTTGCTATTAACATTCTGCTATAATATAATTAAAATTCTTGAAGAGTTTTTAAATTTTCTGAAATTTGAAAATGAAATTTTATGTTCATAAATATAGTGCCTGTAATAGTATTCTAGTATTAGTTTTTTTTAACCTTGTATCATTTGGTATTGATTATTATTAAATTAAAACACACATTTAATTTTTATTTTGCTAAAAGTATAAATACCAATACAATAGTTTTAAAATAACATATTAATTTTTTTATCAGCATATTTTTACTAATAATTATTGAAATCTACTATCTGATAATTTTTAATATTTCTGATATTTGTTCAAATTAATCAGCACTCTAAGTTATATTTAATATTCATAATTAATTTAGATGTATTTTATAATTATCTGAAATAGACAAATTCTTTTTAATAACTTTAAATATAAATTAAATCAATAATAAAAATTGTAAACATTTATACAGATATTTCATTAATATTTAAACTTGATTCAGATTTTAAAATTTGCAGAAATTTATATAAAGTATTATATTTATTATTCTTCCGCCACTGATTTATTAATTATGAAATTTTGCATGATATGTAATTTCTATAATAAATTCATTTCTCAATATATATAATATTATAATTTATCCTTAAAATTAAGTTATATTATTTTTACTTAAAGAATTTAATAATATAATTTAGTTTAAGCTATAATATATATATATAGTAGGGGACTGTAAATTAAGCTAACCAGTCAATTGAAATTATTTATAAATTTGTGATGAAAATATACTATATGATGTCAGCAACAGAATTTACTTAGTTATTATTCTACTTATTCCAAATACTGCTTATACTCTTACTCTATATTAAAATTTAACTAAAGCACTTCTATCAGCTGAGGAAAAAATTTCTTTTATATGCTAATGTTTTCAGCCAAATGACCATCATCAGGCTATCATTGTGTAGCCTGATGAGGGCTGTTTGGCTGAAAACGTTAGCATATAAAAGAAATTTTTCCTCAGCTGCTAGAAGTGCTTTAGTTAAATTTTAATATAATTACTTAGTTATATTTTTAGTATAATCTTAACTTTTAAATACAGGCATACCTTGCTTTATAGCACTTTACTAATTTGACACTTCTCAATTATATTCCATATTTTTATTTTATTTATCTCAAAAGGAAAATTATTTACAACTAATCACAAAATAATATTTAGAATAGGTATATAAAACATAAATTAATACATAGCCTGAACCTCTCTCCTGAAAAACTGAAAGTGTGAGATTTGAAATTGAATCCAGTCTCCAAGATGGCAAGCAAATATTTTTAAACTCAGTCAAATAGTGCCATGCATCATAGTATCATCTGACTGAGTTTTTAGGCCTAGAGCTATTATGTACTTAATGAATGATACTGTAAATATGTTTTTACACTTTTATATATACTAGCAAATAAAACAATATGCTTTACAACATTGGTCTGGAATTCAAGGTATGCCTGTATGTAGTATTTGGTTCATCGTTCTAAATTGGTTAGGATGAGAATGATTAAATTTTAATGTATTCTAAAGCAAAATACTGTATATACTTGTGTATAAGCTGATCACTTCAACTTCAAAGTTTGAAAATTGGCAAAAATATGAAACCTGTATATAAGCAACCCCAATTTTTTAAGTGTGAGAATATGATATTCGTTAAAATAAATCTGTAATTTTTTTATAATTTAAAAATTTTCCAAATTCTGTTCACTGTTGGAATAAAGGTCACTTTAGGCAATTGCCAGACTTATGGCATTGAAACATTCTGATGAAAAAGCTGGATGGACAGCAGCTTATGATTGTGTCACATCATATCCAGTTACATTTTTATATAATATGTACAGTACATTCCAAAAAGATTGTCATCTAAGCAGAAGATGTTCAGCTTTCTTACAATACTTACAAATCAATGAGATTAATCGGTTCAGGCCCGAATTCAAGTTTGCAGAGCTTTGGACGATTCCATTTATTTTTTCTAAGCAACAGGTAGGTTTAATGACAGGTGTTCAATCATTTTTTCCGAAAATTGATTATGAGCATTTATTAGGAAATTTTCAGTTATTATTTACGAAAATTGATTTTCAGCATTTATTAGGAAAGTTTCAATTTATTATTTACAAATTAATCTGTGTTGTGTTATTAATTTTGACAAAATGCAGCATTATATAGTCGTAAGTAAACGGTATTAATTTTGACAAAATGCAGCATTATATAGTCGTAACTAAATGAGTAATTAAGCTATAAGTTGTTGAAGCACCAAGCGATGCACCGACAATAGCATTGGACCTGAGACTCGAACCCGGGTCCTCCAGAGTGGAAAGCCGAAGCGTTTCCATGTGGCCGACTAGGGCCCGGCCCGTTGAAACCCATCTTTCTGGTTGACTCCATCATGGGTGTTGGTCAGTCTCTGATGATGGCTCCTCTATAAGTGGCCACCTTCAGATAAAAATATTCCATGCGAGGATAGTTCGGATTAACTAACCTAACGGAATGACAGGCTTAGGCCTTGTGGATATTTTGACTTAACTAACCTAACGGAATGACAGGCTTAGGCCTTGCATGTTCATGAACTTATGGATGGAACAACAGTAAGGAATGATATGCTTAGGCCTTGTATGTTGGTGGACCTATGAGTAAGTCAAACGTCGGTGGACTTATGGGTAAGGATGGGAGAACAGTAATTTTTCCCATAAAATGAACTCGGAGACAACGTAAAACAAATCAAAGATTTATTAAAGGTTAGAAATGAACTCGGAGACAACTGGATGAGAGAACAGTAGTTTTTCCCGATTAAAATGAACTTGGAGACAACTTAAACATCAAAGATTTATTAAAGAAGGTAAGAGAGAGATTTTACAATATTTTGATGTCAAAGATTTATTAAAGAAGGTAAGAGAGAGATTTTACAATTTTTTGGAAATTTTTTCGTCTGAAGAACAGTAATTTTTCCTGATTAAAATGAACTTGAAGACAACGTAAACAAATCAAACATTATTAAAGAAGGTAAGAGAGAGATTTTACAATTTTTTGGTCTTAGAATATTAAGAAGGTAAAAGAGAGATTTTACAATATTTTGGTGTTAGAATGGCACCCTAAGTTAGAGAGAGATTTTACAATTTTTTGGTCTTAGAATGGCACCCATACCAGATTGGAGAGATTTTACAATTTTTTGGTCTTAGAATGGCACTCATACCAGGTTAATTTTACAATTTTTTGGTCTTAGAATGGCACCCATACCAGGTTGATTATTAAAACAAATCAAAGATTTATTAAAGAAGGTAAGAGAGAGATTTTAGACTTTTGGTGTTAGAATGGCATCCATACCAGGTTAAGGTCAATAGGCTTGGTTTCATCAAAGATTTATTAAGAAGGTAAGAGAGGGATTTTATAATATTTTAGATCAAAGATTTATTAAAGAAGGTAGAGAGAGATTTTACAATTTTTTTGGTGCTAGAATGGCACCCATACCAGGTTGAGGTCAATAGGCTTGGGGATCTCTGCCCTTAGAATGGCACCCATACTAGGTTGAAATCAATAGGCTTGGGAATCTCTATCCAACAATACCCCATAATCGTTAAGGTCAACAAGATTGGAGATCTCTACCACGACGATGCTATTAATGAAGATTTTACAATTTTTTGGTCTTAGAATGGCACCCATACAAGGTTGAGATCAATAGGCTTGGGGATCTCTACCATAGAATGGCACCCATACCAGATTTAGGTCAATAGGCTTGGGGATCTCTATCACTGGCACCCATACCAAGTTAAGGTCAATAAGATTAGAGATCTCTAACACAGGAATGGCATCCATACCAGGTTAAGGTCAATAGATTTGGGGATCTCTATCATGACAATGCTATTAATCACTTACAAAAAATCCCAAAGGAAAAAGCAATCGATATTGGACAGATTCTTTATCGGAAAATAAACATATATGCAAGATATATATACAATACATATATACAAGATATATATAATTGCATTTATGCAAGATTATATATGTATATATTATTATTACTACATATAAATAAACGTAGTAAAAAATTATATAATTTTTATTTGTTTTTCTGGTTCTCTGGAATGAATTAATCAAATTCCCATAAAAACCTATTGTAAATCGATGATCGGTTAACGAACAATTTGGATAACGAACATTGTCTTGGAACAGATTATGTTCGTTAACTGATCACCCACTGTATTGGTAAAGATTTTAACTGTACAGGCCTTTTTGCCTTTTTATCTGACTATATTTTTAATCTTATTTATTTTTATTTTGCTATTTGTTATTTTTATTTGAATTACTTTTTTATATTATTTATATATTTATTGTTGCTTGCTTATTTACAATATTTAGTTGTGTTTGACCTTGTTAATGTGTTGCTTGTTGTTTTACTTGTGACTGTTTATACTACTATTACTGCATTTCTGTTATTTTCGTATCATATTTGTCTTATTTATTTTTTTACACAATGCCTGCATAACTTTGTCTGTAAGGGCCTTGCATCATTAAACACACAATCCAACCAAACCCAAATTAAACAGTTAATTCATCCCAAAAGTTTTGCATAAATCAAAAATTGCATATAAGTCTAACAATGCTTAAATCTGATATATACAAATGGGCACATTAGTAAATAGAATGGCTTAATGAAATTTATGAGCATACTTTAAAGCTTAGATAAGAAAATTTAAGGCCATAAATGGTATTTTTACAAAAAAGTAAATTGTTTAATGAATTTTTTTATCAAGTCAGAAAGTATCAAATTCATTAAAAAAAACAACTTATTTTTATGTAACTGAACTATTGAGCAGTAACTAAATAAAATAATTTTATTAAACTAAAGAACAAAACATTTTCAGCATATCATTTACCTGTAGCTATTCTAAGAATTACAAAATTAAAATTCAAAAATGTAGAACATATATATAGTCTCACAATATTAAAATATATTACAGGTATTTTTCATGAAATTAAACAACTTTCTGAAACGTGAGTTATAAATGACATTATTTTCATTTAGAAGTCCTGTACAAATTCATTATCCAAACAGATAACATTTAAACTAAAGGCTATTGATTGCATAAAGCTATGTAGTTGAGAGTTCTTCTGGAGGCCTTTCATTAGTTATATTTCCCATAGTTTTCCTCTTCATAATCTCTATTGTTTCTTTCAGAATTCCTTTTTTTGTGTTTCCAATGTTTTTAGAATTTTGGCTTCTTGTTAGTTAATCTCAGTGTTGTTTTCTTATTTCCTTACTAAGGCAGTATTGAAATTAGTTGCTTTTATATCATTCTGGTGCTTTTGTAACCTTTCTTTCAAATTTCTCTTTGCCATACCTCTGTAATATTGTTTTTTGTTTGGAATTATGATTATAAAGAGGTATTTGGTGGACCCTTGTTTTCAGACCTTCCTCCCATTTATCTTTCTCATTTCTAAAAATCTGCAAAAGTTAATGAAAGAGATGCTAAAGAAGGCTACACTCCTCTTAACATAATTTTACTGAGTTCCAAAGACAATAAATCCTTTAGTGTAAGTTATTTTCTTGCATTGTTTTTTACTAACTGTTCTTACTGTATTACTTCTAGATAGATGGTATAGGATTTTGATGTATAGAAGGGTTTGTGGTTGCTCTGGTGTGTCTTTGGTGGTACTGTTTGGTGCTTGTTGGAATGTATTTCTTTCCTCCATATCATGTTTTACTTTACAGTATATCAAGTATAAAAATTTCTTATTGTATCTGTGATTGATTCCATATATTATAATCTGATCTACTTTATTTTTCCTCTTACTTAGGTCTGTACAATATACAATTGCTCTCTCCTGAAATATGAACAGAAAGCAGCTTTCTTAAATTCCTCCTTCCAAATTATAAATATGTTGTCTACATATCTTGTGTACATTTTATACTCTGGTTGGAAACTTGGAAGAGTCATAACTTATATTGTTCTAATCAATATTTCTTCTAGAACTCCTGCCATTAGGAGTTCTAGCAGAAATATTTTATAACCAGATACAAAGTGTCCCCATTGGGAATCCAATAGCAGAAGTCCTATAGGAAATATAATTAATGAAATGCCTCCAGAAGAACTCTCAACTGCATGGCTTTATTCAATTAATAACTATTAGTATAAGCATTATTTGCTTGGATAATGAATTTGTACAGAACTTTTACTTAATGAAAATTATTTGAATTATAACTTATATATTTTAGAAAGTTGTTTAATTTTGTGTAATATATTTTAATGTTGTGAGACGATATGTACATTCTACATTTTTTATTTTTTATTTTGTAGTTCTTAGAATAGTTGAAGATAACGATATGTTAAAATTAAAAATGTTAATTATTTATTTTGTATAAATAAAAATGTTTTGTTATTTATTTTTAATAAGATTATTTTATTTAGTTATTGCTCAATAGTGCTGTTAAATAAAAATAAGTTGTATTTTGAATTTTTTATTTACATTTTGTGAAAATGTGATGCATAAATCTTTCAATAAAAATTAAGATTTATGCATCTTTGTATCTCCAAAATTGAGCAATTAAAATCATGTATGTACAGAATCTACTATACTGGTATTTTGCTATTTTTAATTTATAAAACTGGATATCATATTCCAAGAGCAAACATTTTTCTTAATAACTTTTGATGACAATTAGAAACAATAAAGTAAGGAAAACAACAAAATTACTCAAATTCATGTTTTAAATAAAACTTTTATTACAATACATATTTTGGCAAAAAGTTTTTAAAAATACAATTATGTTAAAACAAATATATATATGCATCAGTGCTGAATGTTTGCTATTGATTGGAAATCTTTTTTATATCATATATCTATTATAATTTATAATAATACCATATTTCCTTCGTAAACTACAAATTAAAAAGTAGAAAATTATGGTATTTTTCTGTAATATATAAAAAAAATTTGTTTAATTTTCTTTGTTTTTTTTATTTAAGACTATAGTTGCTAGAAAATATCAAAGACAAGAGAAATATTCTATTTTTATATGGGGGAAATATGATAAAGTTACTATTACTTGGAATCTAAACAAAATTGTACTGCAGTATGTTATATATAATAGAAAAAATAATAAATATCAGTTGTTACTGATTTATACATATAATAATTCTGTATTATAATGCAAAAATTTTTATAATTTATTAATTTCTGTTTACAATTTCCTTATTGTAGCATCATTACATATAAATTTTTGAAATCTTTATTATTAATCATTTTTTTCTAGAAGAAAGAATAAGATTTAATGCTTTTCTAAGACTTTTATTTATTTTATTTAAAATCAGAAAAAATAATGGATATAAAAAAATTTTTATTGACTTGTTTTAAAAATTTTTATGCTTGTTTGTTTAATTTAATCAATAGCTAAAACTTTCATATAAAAAAAATTTTTTTCTGAAATTGTAATAATATTCATCAATATAAAAAAATTCCATTATATATATTAAACAAAAATGCATAATATGCATGTGCTCAAATTATGAACTTAATTCATATGTAAGTTTGTTTATAACTCAGATATTGTGTTATTTTGCCTCTAATAGTACTGAAATAACCTTATATATTGTATTTTGCAATATATTTTGTAATTGAACCATCAGAGGTTATTTCCACAGATTTGAATGAAAAGTTCTGAATATAAGCTAGGATGTTTTTTGATGTAATTGCCACTATCTTGAAATACTGCAATAGTATGCTAACTAATTGTGTAATTTTACATTATATTTTGGATGCTAGAGTATTCTGTTATCAGAATACTCTAGCATCCAAAAAATCCATTCTTCTTCAAAAGCTTTTCAAGAATTTTTAAAATTCTTGAAAAGCTTTTGAAATATTCTGAAATTTCACATTTGTAGTAAGTACAAATGTTCATAATTAGAGGAGCACATGTAGTATGGATAATATGATATTATTAAAATTGAAAATTTGTAATGTTAAATTCTTATTTGCTTTTGGTAGTTTATAATTTAAAAATTATTTTTATATAGAAATGCACTTGTTGTAATTGGTGCTGGATTTCTTATTGATAAAATGGGAAATAGAGGTAAATATAATTAATTATCATTTTATTTTATTATTGTGTTATATACAGTATTTTCATCATTACTATTTCAAATGCAAACTTTTTAGAAATTATTAATATATAGTAGATTGGATTCATTAATTTTTGATTTTCTGTTCTTATATTAATGCACAAAAAAATGAGATTATCCCTTAATATATGTGGTGCCAAATTTGATTAGTACACTTCAACAAGTGCCTATTTATTTTATTTTATTTTATTTTTTCAAACCCTCTGAAGCATTGGCAACTGAAATCTTGGGGATTGTAGTCTACATGATTAGAGCACTGCAATAAATTTATTTATTTATTTATTTTTTAATTTTGTTAATATTATGACTTTTGTCATCTAATTGTTATATTTTAAATTTGTTTGTAATTTTATTTATTAATAAATTTAGCATGAATGGCAACACCTAATAATAACCATCACAATATTATCAATATATAGCCAGCCTTGTCTTTGAGTACTGGAATGGAACTGATGTCTACGGACATGAAATTATTAATTACAAAATTTATGCAAATAAATAAAACATAATTTTTTTTTTTTTTAAATAAATTTTAATTCTTACTATAAATTTTCAAATATCTATACATATTCCTCAATGATATAAATATATTTTGAGAGAGGAAAAAAATACATGTTTATAATTTTAATATTTTCCAGGATTCATTATAATTATTCCCATTAGCTTTTTAGTTTGATTAGTGTGGTTTTGATATATGTAGTGTATTGCGAGGATTTATTAACCACACTAATCAAGGGATTCCTGTATATATTTTTTTAATTTTAATATTGGGATAGTTATTTCTGATTTTTGTTAAATTTAATATATCATATTTAATTGCATATTTTCAACTTTGTTTTTCCAATTTATTTATCCAGAAATAAATGTGAAATTTATACAGAGAACTTTTGGAAACCATTATTTTAGAGGTGATTTTCATCTCAGGATTTAAACTCGGCACCTAGCAAGCAGTATCAATTTGATACAACTTAAAAATTTCATAAAAATAATTAATTATGAAATTTAAAAAAAAATCTGGAAAAATTTCTAGCTTCCTAATTTCCTAGTAGATATCATATGCACTGAACCAATTTTGCATTAATTCCATCGTTTTTTAAATCTTTACGCGTGAGCAATTATTTTTTTTAATAATATATGTTATCGATCTCTAAAAATAGCTTACGCACTTACGTTACGTCATCTGAGACATCAAAAGCATCAATTACTTTTGTGTTTTGCAGTGAAGCACACACTAGATTTTTACAGTTTATTGTTAATTTTTTATTTTCCTCTTTTTCTAAAACTTAGTTTACTTAATTTATTTTACTTGTATGTATGATTAAACTATTTCAGTCATATATAAAAATGAGTAACCTTAATAATGGATGTTTAATTTATAAAATGTTTATATATTTAGTAATTTTAGATGTTTTAATTTTAGTTTTAAAAATGTATACTTTACAAT